>WAAE01005196.1:79041-99096 GCA_013400495.1 Nicator chloris | reverse complement strand
ACACACACATATATATATTTAATGTATTTTGTATTCTTGATTTCCATCCCAACATCAAGATTCTAGCCAATGAATCTTTCTGTAGGAGAACCTGACCATCTGTGTTAACAATGATTTCCATCTTTGTTTCATCAGCTTATTGGCCTAAGAAGCAGGAGTGTGTTAATACAAGCTTATTATTGAAAATACCAGGTAAAATCAGTTCCAAAATGTGGCCTTTATGAACTGTATTAGTTATGTTTTTCTGGCTTCATAATACCTCCTTTCAACACTGCTTGCTATCATCTTCTTTTTTCATTCATTATTTAATAAGTTATTATTCCTCCATTATATTAATTTTCTGATCCTCCAGTTTTCTTTTTATTCTCTATATTTTTCCTGAGTTTGTTACTTATAAAACACTTCTTTAAAGGCAAGAAAACCTACCTTTGCTGTAAGGGAAATTCCCTTATCAAATGTAGTTATTGTATGATCTATTTTGGAAAGGCCATATTTTACTTGATCCCATTTTTCAGGTACTTTGAGATGAATTACTCTTTCTATCAAGGTGTTTTAAACCTTTGAAAGCTACAAAGAACTAAAAAATGGGCCTGCATCATTATTTTCCACTTCTTAAATCACTATGTGCTATTTGTTCTTCTTCAGTCTTGCACTGCCATTTCCTAACACAACAGTCTGATGATAATTTTATATAAATTAAACTTTTAAAAAAATTATTCTCATGCATGGCCATTTCCATGAGAAATTATACAGTGATCTTTCCCCATTTTGGAGTCATTTTTATGGCACTTATCCCAAGAAAGAATGACCAGACCTAAGAAACTTTGCATCAAAATTACCAAATTTTCATATTTTGCTTTTAGCTGATGGATTAGACAGTTGAAATAAATCTTCTTAAAAGTACTAGAGAGCTTGAGGTTTTATTAAATTAATCTGAGGAAAGGAACAAGTATGATGTGCACTATGCAATGTCTTTCAACCTTATTGCCTGCCTATTAGGCTGCAAGAAAAGAATATTTAAGTGTCTGTTTATTAACTGATTGTCAAAGAAACCTGATTATTTCCAGGATATAGTTCTGCACCAGAAAGAGTAAGAGCAACTGAAGAGGAACCAAATGATTGATTCATTTCCTTGGGGGAGGGGAGGGTATAAAGTAAAATAATGAAACATAAATGTGTCAGATCCATTTATACAGGATTGATATTTAATTTAGCTCCCTTTGAAGTTGAAATTAAATTTCTTAAGAGGTATTATTAAAAGGGAGATGGAATGTAACCTTCCATCAAGCTACCATTATTTTAATACATCTTTAAAAAAATGAACTTTTTTTCCTGAAGTGTGCTGGTAAATTGATTTATGCAGTTCTAAGCAGTAATTATGAAATGTGCTTATCTAGACACCTTCTGTTGCTATTGATCCTACACGTTATTCTGATGAAAAGCTCATAATTCATAGCATTCTCGATGTTTAGAATTGTTGGAATTATTTATAACTTTCAGTCCAAGGGTGCTGCCAGTGAAACGGGGTTTGAAGCTGATTTGCAATGCACCAAATTGTCTGTTTTTAGGCCCTGAGCACAGATAGTTACAGCACTCTGCTTTGCAATCCACAAATGGAGAGTGCAGCACCACTGTGGAAGAAAAAAATCAGTGGAGGGTGGGGAAACATCTTTCCAAGAGTTTCAGAAAAGGAAAATGGCTAAAGCAGGAGATGAATAAACTTGTAGAACTGCTGCAATAGACAAAGCAAGCGCTTTGATGGGTGCTAGGAAAAGAAATTATTACATCTACCCTAATGTTCATTTGCTAGTGGCAGTTACCTCCTGCAACAACCTGTGATGTGTGTTTTATTTTCTTCAGAGACTTCAGTGAGCCAAACCATCTGTTGAAGCTGTAACTGCTACTGCTACTAGAAGTTGTTTGGGGGAAAAATAATAGCCTGTCCTTCTCAGAGCAGTGAGGACTGAACCAAAGGCTTCCAGTCCTTATCACAAGATTTGCTCCAAAAATGCCCCCTGGTGCAGTCATTTAAGGGAAATGTCATGTGTCAGACCTGAGAGCTTTTTCCTCCTGCTCTGCTGTGACCTGAACCCACACAGGAGATTTTGCAGAGGAAGCAGCTTCCCCTGTGTGTGTTTGCTGGGAGGGAGGAGTGTGAGGACAGGGGAAAGAGAAGAAGACAAAATTGAGAGGAGAGGTAATTTAGTGAACAGCTGATATGGCTCCAGCCTGCTCTAGGGGGTGTGACACAGGGGTGAAGTGTTGCAGCATTTTGCTGTTCCTCGTGGTGCTGCTGGGATCTGACTGTCCCTGCCTGTGCTTTTCCTGGGGATAAACACCAGGATTTGTGGCCCTGCTCTGCCAGCATTGATTTCAGGAGCCACCTGGCTTTCCTTTGTCCTTTAACCCCATTAGGGACAAGCCTTGCCAGAGACTTTTTGGGCACCTGTTCCACCTGCAGGAAGTTCATGTGCCCTGTCAGCTGGAAGGATGGGTGGCATTTCTGCTAAACCAGGTAGCAGTGACAGCAGATTTAGTCCATGCAAGGAACATTCTGAGACACAGCGACAGCAACACAACCTGACAGCCATCAGAGTCATTATCATTTCTCAGTAGGGTACCAGCCAGCAGCTTCAAGGACATCTCAAAAGGCCCCTTAATGGCAGATTTCTAGTGCCATAGCAGAAAGAAAGTGGATCTAAATTGCCATGGAGATAATACTTGGAAATTTCTGGTCCACATCTAAACAGAGTGATACACAAAAAAAGATTTTTATTTTCCTGTCATTATTATCCCTTTGAACGCTACTTTGGATTAAGATGAGGATGTTTTTCCTCATCCAGACAGTCCTCTCATATGTCTTCGATAGGCCTTCTATTAATATGCAACATTATCCAGAATAAAATGATGATCTACCACAGGCTCTGTGAGTCAATGTTACAGGCCACAGATGACCCAGAGGCTGTAAATTACCCATCTCTCAATTAAGCAGAACAAAACAGGGCTTGGGTGGAGCTGTCAGAATCATATGATGTCACAATGAGCTACAGTGCTCTGAAACCAAGCACAGCATGAGGATGTTCTAAAACAATTCCATAAAGAGCTGCACAAACAGGAGAACAATTAATTATAAATACTAAACAGACACATAGTGGTTCTTTCAAAATCCAGTAGAACTCCTTAAACTGAAGCCAACTGACATCCCTATTGGCACTGATCTTCACATTTGAAGATTACACTAGTTGTTAATAAAACTAGGAAGAAATTGCAACTACTCAGCAAAAAGAAAAAAAAGCTAAGCCCAAGAGCCACATATTCCATCCAAACAGCTATTGAGCACAACATTTACAACATGAATTTAAATTTTTAGGTAGTCAAAATGGCCTTTGTTTAAATTCAGTGTGGGCTTTGTTTGATTTTTTGTTTGCTTGCTTTTTAAAGAACTGGCAATCAACATCAGAATTTTCCTTAGACGTGACTACATAGCTGAAATTTTATTTATGAAATTGTTTGGAACAAAAGAGATTGTTTTTTGTCTCGTAATGACTTATTTCTAACTCTATTGTCAGAAAGCAGGCATTCAAATAAAGACAACAAAAGAAACAAAATATATTCAAACAAATCTAAAGACTTAAGCTGAGACTGCCTTTCACTATCAGTCTTCTGGGGCTTTCAGATTAAGTTTACAGAATTGTTCAAGAATACACTGAAAATCATTTTGTGAAGCTCCTTTTTCTTACAGTGACCAGTAATTTCTAATCCTGTGTCCGACCTGCCTGTATTGCAAGTCTTAAACAAACCTACTCTTACCTGATGCTAATCCCAAAATAATACACTCAACCACTCTGAGGGCGTTGGATGGAAAAGAAACAGTGTCAATGTTTATGAAGTCAGTTATGTTAGTAACTGACTGCATTAGGATTAATTTACTTTTCCAAAATTGCTATTTCCCCCTCACCATCCCTCTTTCCTTTCCAAAGACACCATAATAAGAGTCTTTGGAAATTGTCGATCAACTTAAAGGCAGTTTGGTTCCCTCAACAACTTAACCAGAATCATTCTTTAACTTTAAGTAAAAGCTTTTTTTCATCTTCTTTTAGAGCTTCTGACTCATTTCATCTCCAGAGACAACCTTTCTCTGCTGCTTCCATTCCTGGTCCAATGTTTGCAAATCCCTGGGAAATGAAATGGACAGTGAGCTCTTCTCTGACATCGATCCAGCTGTGCTGCCAGCTGCCCTTGCTCTCTTGAGTGGTATTTTTTTGGGGGGGATCAGAAGAAGGAGGAACATTTTTAAGCCACATGATTCTACAGAAGGTGACCCAGGAGCACAGGGATGGGAAGATTCACTCCGGTATCAAGGAAGCAAATTAAAGGGTGAGCACAGTGGGTTGAGCCAGAGTCTGGGAAAGTTGATAAGAACTGCTCTTCCATTGCCTACTGCCTCCTGCATTTTGTATAAGCTCGTTAATGATCTTCAGTTGATGTTGGTTGAATGGTAAAATAAAATAAAATATCCACTGAGCTTTAGAGCCAAGCTGAAAGGAACTAATTATTGTAATGCATTCTGTACCTGGTGTGTCATGGGAAATCAGCGAAGACAGGAAATCCCTAATTTAGTGAAGCCCAGGAAACCTCTCTCACAGGACAGCCATAAACAGGCTAGAAGTTGAGGATCTATGGTCAGTGTGGCCCTACAAGCTTTGTCATAACACTTCAAGAAGTTTTTTTGAAGATGTCATCTAAGAGGGAAAATTCTTATATAGCTTAGAAAGTTTTCTTTAGAGCTCAGCCCTTAGGACGATTACATCTCAGAGCACCTCAGGGGGCTGCTGCCAATAGAGGCTTGATTTGCTGTCCATCATCAGCTTGCTGAATTTTCTCGGAAATGTTCCTTTAGGCTGGCTCATTATTTTGCAATGTGCCCTGGAGTGACATATGTCTGTTTGGGTGGCAATGAGGAAAGGATATTGTGACTGAAGAGATTTGGTACAGAGTTTTGGTAAAGCATCAGAAACTGAGTTTTGGGATAAATTGCCTGCATTTCAGGTGCAGAATCAGATTGGATATAGAACACTCTTTTTATTTAATTTTTTCAGCCAGAAGAAAATGGCCACCTTTGAGAGATCTATTTCAATTTGGCCGGCCACTGGATAACCACCCACACGACTGTGTGTAAGGACATGTCCACCTTCATGTTTCCTTATTTCCAAAGACAGTCTGCCTGGTAAAAAAGAAATGGATTTAAACAAGGGTACAAACATTATATGTTTGGAGGCTGGTTTCCAAAACCAGTTTTTTCTGCTCTTTCCAAATCTCTATCATCTCTATAATTGGTAGAAATACAGACAATCCATCTTGTAGAATATTTGTGTGACTTGCTAAACCTGTTTGAGTCACACTTCATTAAAATATTTATATTGAAGGAATCCTATGTTCTATAGGCCATATTTACATGATTTACATTGATTTTTCTCAACCACATTTGATTATTATTAAAAGGCTGTGGGATTATTCTGTTGGCTGGCTGAGTTTTTTGTTGTTTTGTAAAGGGTTTACAGCAAAAACAGTATTTGCTGAAGTTGCAGTAATATCTCATGGAAAAAAAAAATAATCTGAAAAACACAAGTATTCATACAGAGTCTGA
Organism: Nicator chloris; assembly: GCA_013400495.1. Classification (NCBI taxonomy): domain Eukaryota; kingdom Metazoa; phylum Chordata; class Aves; order Passeriformes; family Pycnonotidae; genus Nicator; species Nicator chloris. The sequence continues at coordinate 93,449 of WAAE01005196.1, read as the reverse complement.
AAATACCCTTAGTCTAGACAGAGAGATAAAATAGGACCATTTTACCAGGAGAGAGGTTAGATTCTGAACAAAAGTTATTGGATGATGTTATTGGTTGAATAGAAGATTAAATTAATAGTACCTGATTGGGATATTTGTCAGGCCATGAGATTGTCCAGTAAACCAGAAAGAAGGGGTGGAGGGGTGTTACACATTATTCATTAAAATTTTTTATTAATCTTTACAGTAACCAGAGACTTGGTATTATCTTGACACACAGAGCCCTTTGTGACAAGGAGTTTGGTACTAGATCCAGCCCCACAGTGAGTTTGTCCAGCACACAAAAATATTTTTCGGTATTCCTTTATTTATTAGGAGAAGGGTCTTTGTCTTTTTCAACATTCTGAGTGCACCATGGATACTTCTCCTCCTGCATGTTAATGTTAAACAACAGCATTTAGCCAGGAGAAGGTCAATGCAAAGAGATCATTCCAGAAACACTGAGACTTTTCTCCCTGACCTGAAACCAGTGCAGCTTCCTGCAGATGTCATCACCAAATGTCGGCTGGTGCCAGCTAAGGCACCACACTCTGATTTCCTCATTAGCCACTTGCTGAAACACTTCATTATTAAGCCACTTAAAAGACTTCCCCTTATCACACTCCTGATGGTGTGAATGCGCTGTGAATGAGCAGGACTGAGTAATTTAGGCCCAGAGACATTTCTTAAAGCCTTCTAGCTGTCTTTTAGCAAATTTGCCTGTATGCAGCCTGCTGCAGAACTTCTTCTAAATACTTTTTTTTCCCTTTTTCTAATTTACTTTAAAAGCTTAGCATTGATAACTGAAGTATAACTGATATAAATGAGGCAGATGACTTAAAATACCTTCATTCTGAGACATCAATCCAAGTCTGGAGGAAAGCAAGGAAACACTGGAATTGGAAAAAAACACCCTTGTAAATGTACACATGGGAAATTGCCAGGAAACTGGTTTCTCTCCATAGATCCCACTCTCTTCAACCAACAAGGCCAGTTTGCATCCTGTGAACACCTCCCCTTTCTATTCCATTCAGGATTTTCCTTCCTCAAACAGCCTGTGCCAGCATGTGCTGTATTGTAAACAAATCACTAGTTCCAGCTTATCCCTGTCTTACAGATATTGAAATTACCTCAGCATTCTTTATGATGCAGGTTCAGCTATGCCTGGCCTTAGACATTTTATTGCTGTATGTGATTTCTCTGGATCCACAGCATGTTCTGCATACCTTTCCCTGAAACTCAAGCCCGTTTTTTTTTTCTGCCAGTCTCTCTCTTCTCCCAGGAATGTTTGTTTTCCTGTTGTCCCCCCATTCTCTGCCTCTCTCTGAGGCACAGGGCTTCCCAGACTGTTCTCTCTCTCCCATTCTGGTTGCCTCATATGAGAAGACTGGCAGCTTCACTAATTCAGCTAAGATGCTCCTTCAGTAAAATCCAATATATTCTGTGTCTAAGTTTTATATGAGCAGAAGGGAGACATCACCAAATGCCCACTGACTGTTCACTGGGCAGTACGGTTTTATCTTGTTTCCTGCCATGAGGAAAAAAAATCAATTGTGTTTTCTGATATTAAATAAGACTGTTGGAAAGCACCATAATAAAAGAAAGAGAAAAATAAAGCAAAGAGTAATGAGAGAAGCAATAAGCAGCTTTCCAGAAAAAGAAAAAGAAAAAAAGGAAGAAAAACAGGAAGAAGAGCTGCAGCAGAGATGGAAGAAAAGTTGCTCCAGCATGCTGCAAAAGAGGAGGGCTGCAGTAACAAGTAGACTACTTGAAAGGGCAAAAAGTCCTGTTTAAGCTAAAGTACTCTTCAGCTAGAGGAAAAGAGAAGGATATTTATTAACTAACAGTATCAGACAGTAACTTAGCATATCTCCATTTTCAAACCAGAATTTATAAATGATTTCTAGTAAGATGCACAAGCACATACTACAGTATTTAAATCAAATTGAAGTGACCAGAGTGAAGTAGAACAGTTTCTGAGTTTAAAACCTGAAGAGCTATTTTAATCCAGTATTATCTTTCTATATTTTCAATGAAAAGACCAGATACCAGTATGTCTATATGCAGCTTCAGCTGAAGTCAACAAGAATTTAGCACTTCAACTGAAGCTGCATATAGACCAGATACCAGTATGTCTATATGCAGCTTCAGCTGAAGTCAACAAGAATTTAGCACTTCAAAGAATAAATATAATTTATATCCCTGTTAAGAAAGAGTATATAAAATACACCATGGGAATATGGTGTGCTAAATATCACATTTTGATAGCATAGCACACAAAGAGAAGAACATTTATTTTTTTAATTATCAAAACAGAGAAAAGTGACATCCATGTGCCTTGCCATGTTCCTTAGATTCCAATTAAATCTGCTGTGCTAACAAGAAACTTGTGCTAAGAACAATTCTCCTTTTTAGCATGCACGATGTGACTTCACATCAAAACAGCAGGATCTGGCAGGTATCAGCACATTCCTATGGGGAAATACCCCACGTTGTTGTTTTCTAAGGTGAAACACAGGCTGGAGGGACTCAATTGTCACACCAGTTGTTACCACCTATAATTACTTTCAAAGAGTCATGTCCTGTAATGATCCAAGACAGTCCTGTTATCTCTTTCAGTGATTGATCTGAATCATCTGTCATCTACATTCTCCTGGCTAAGAGAGCTATTTTGCTTAGGAATGATGGGCAGAGCCAACATTGTCATTGAGTTACAGTACGTTATGCATGCAAAATCAAAAATGTCACACAGCAGTCTCCAGCTGAAGATTTAATGGCATCTAGACTGAAGCCAGCAGCATTCTGTTTTGCACGGTGTCACTGTAAACATGTTTGTTTACAAGCCTGCTGCTCAGCAGCTCTGGGGTGGCAAAGCATCAGCAGAGGATGACAAAGTGGAGCCATTTCCTGATGACTCCAACCTCTGCCAAATCATTCCTGCTCTGATGGAGAAGGACAGATTCAGAACCCGCCCCCTTTTTGCTAGTTTAAATAATCTGTTAATTACTCTTCCTGCTTATTACTTCACAGAGTCCAAGCTCAAGAAATGTGATTGCCTCGAGAAACTTCCCATTGACCTCAAAGCATTTGAAGGACACGCTTCTGCACAGATCCAAAAGTCATTAACCCATATGTATCGAATTTCTGGCTTTGCTTTAATGAACAAAGCATGGCAAGGTATTTGTAATGTGTAATTAGTAAAGACAAGCTGGCTGCTCCAGATTAAATAATAACTGAAGGCCAGATTGTAAACAGAACTCATTAAAGCTATTTGGATTTGCATTACCTCAGAAGCTAGCTCTGGTACAAATTTTGTCTCCAGATTCAAATCAGGCTGACACAGCTTACGGGAAATTGGCATTTGTTTTGTTATTTCCCTGTTCACCTTTTCACATTATGGAGAGAACAGGAGAGGAAAATCTGGAGCTGATTTTTTCTGGCCTGACCAAAAGGCTAGAGCAGGGAAGCTTTGGCTCAAATGCAATTCACTGTCCATTTTCCAATGGTCAGGCGTGATTTCAATGAATTTTTCAGTTATACAGAACTAGTCAGAAATCACTAGCTCTTTGCTGAAGAGAATCAAGATTATCTTTAAAAACTGGTTGATAAAACCAAAAAAAAAATTAAAAACTAAACTCCAGAAATGTGCACTTTTGTACGTGTTTGTTAGTGTATGTGTGTGCTCATGTGCATGCATCTGAAAGTGATGTATATTTTAACATATCAAACACTTTAGAATTCTACACATCTAAAGACATAGGGAAATATTAGCTTTGATCTTTGGGTCTCCTCATAGGAGCCACAGGGAAATCCTCACTTGCTTTATCCATCACTTAGCCATGACTACTGGAAGCAAAGAAACTCAGTTCATATAAAACTTATGCAAATGAACACCATGACACATTTTCCATCAAAGCTGAGCAAATGTTGGACTTTAAGGTAAGAGGCTCTCACGCAATCAGCACACCAAGAAAAGTGTGCATTTCATGGCTAGGAATCACCATATTGTGTATCACAGAGACAGCAAATACCAACAGAACAGGTTCCTCAAGCACACACACACGCTCCTATGAAAATTCATGGAGGCCTGCTGCAGTGGTGTTTCCATTTCAAGCAAGGGTTGCCCAAGGCCCAGCTGGAATGTTGGGATCCCTGGCAGTGCCCAGCCTGCCCTGCCATTCCCGAAATTCACTCTGTCCCCGCCGACACCGCGCGGAGCCACGGCAGCACCGGGCTGGTAACGACGCCCTGAGCCCAGAACATGCATTTTAATGAACCTGGGGGGAACATTCGGTTCTCACAATGCAGGCAACGCTGGCAAACACTCAAGGTTTTGTTTTGTTGCCGGACCCCCGAGAGGTGCATACGCATCCACACATCCAGATTCAAATATTAACCCACGTCGAGGCAGCAACGTGCTTAGTTTTACTCTGCGAGCTCACAGTGGCTGCAGAAAGCACCTGATGGTGTCAGGGCACCTTAGGGGACAGCCTATAAATGGGTCTGACAGTGAGGAACAGGGAGAGTGAGAACTCTTTCTTGCTGTATTCTGGCTTTGATGTTTTAATATTTGATATTATAGTAAGGGAGCCTGAAATGCGAGCGGAGCCTTTTGTGAATTTTTTTAGGCCAGGGAGTCAACTCAGTTCCTGATTGCTGGGTCAAATGGTGTGGAAGCTCTGCAGCAGAACAAGTTTGCAGCATGTTAAGCAAAAGCAATATAAACACATCCTTCCTTCTCCCCCAGTCACTCTCTTTTTGCTTTTTTCAAATTTCAATTTCAACTAAAAATGGACCACTGACCAATGGCCAGTGATTAAACACCTAATGAAGGAACACAGAGGGTTCAAATGAACTATTAATGGACATATGCACAGAGGGCTGGCCTCTCTGAAAACTCAAGGCTCAGTTTTCCATGTTATAAAATCCCACTGTTGAGGCCAGGTAGTCAAAACCCATGTGACTTAATTGAAGCAACTCACTCCACAGCAAATTTTCAAGAGTGATCATCACCCAAGAGAGAAAGAAAAAGAATACCTGCAAATTCACCTTACAGTGCATTTTACCCCACAGGCAAGAAATATGGACTAGGATAGGCATCAAAACACCTCAGAGTTTTGCTTCATTTCACTGAACTGGAAGATTTATAATTTTGGGTAATTAGGGGAGACTCTAGTCCTGTCCATGTATCTGAGACTTCCTTTCCTCATCTTCACCACTTTTTCCCCATTTCTAGCAAGAGCCAGACCAGAACTACACCATCCTTTCCCTTCTGCTCCACTTGGGTCATTGCTGGCAGGCTGAAAGGATGTCAGAGGGGCTGAAGGCAGCAGCTCTGCAATGCCAGGAGTGAGCTGCAGAACAGAGTCTGCCTGGGACCTGACCAAACTAACACTCTGGACCATCAGCTCAAGTGGGAAGACAATAAATTTCCTTCTTTTATCATCCTTCCCACATCTGCTGTGAATGTGAGGGAATGATCATTCCTCCATAGCAGTGATCTTGAACAATTTATTGCAGAAAGAGGAACCTCGCTTTGTGTTCCCCACTGCCACATTCTCCTGCAGCTGGGAGGAAAAAATAATTCTGAGAATTTAAATGATCACAAATCTCTATTCTTTCAAAGCAAAACAAGCCCAGAGAAAAAGGATGTATCTTGTGGTATCTGAGCTGATGTGTCCTACAGCCAGAAATTTCAGTTAAAGGCATCTGTATGAAAAGAGTGCAGGTAACTCTTTCCCCTTCACTGATGCTGAGATATGAGGCACACATGAGAAGACAGAACTTCAGAGGAATCAGATTGCTCATGGGCAGTGTACAGTGCCTTTATTGTACAAGATTAGGGAACTGCTAATCAGCTGCTGAAAGCAGCTCAGGAAACAAAGGTAGTTAAAGGAGTTTATCCTCCCAGCAGGTAGAAGCAAAATCAAAAGCAGTTTCCAGAGAAGATGAGCATGTAGATGTGTCCTGTCCCTCCTGACTGAGCTAAGCACAGGAAGAAAAAAAGCCATTTTATTTGTATCAGACATATCTATTTTCTCAGATGTTGCTGAAATACGCATCTGCCCTCTTCAATAGGAACAATAGCAGTAACTGTTTTTTTGCGATTTCCCTGTTTCTCATGAAGAAATCACCAGGGATCTGGATAGTTTTCAGGATGCAAATGCAGAGAAAAACATGATTTTAGTGGTAAACCTTGAGCAGACACAAAGATACTGTTTTTTTCCTGTCTCCTTCAAACAGCACTGTCACACTGACTGTTCAACAGGCACAGTAGAGATCCCACAGTTTGTGGCTGCATCCACAGTGACCAAAAGTAGCAAACTAGAAAACCTGCTCTCCAGTGGAGAAATTATTATATTCAGCTTGGTGAGAAAGCTTTGTTTCTAAAACATGTGGTGCTAGCAGGGAACAGTGCTTGTCTTTGCCAGTAAATGCTTTGCCTGTTAAACAAAATGCAGTGAGGAGTTCCTGCTGAGACAGTGTGCTGCTAGCAGTCATCTCAGGACTGGTTTACTGTTTTATGATCTTCAGGTTGCCTATCCTGCTGAAGGAAGCTGAAGCCAGTGGCTACTCTCCACGTGAACATTCAAGTCTCTTTAAAAATCAGATATTCATGAGATTTCTCATTTGAAGATAGAAGACTGGAAAGCAAAAGGACAAGAAAAAAAGTCCTGATAGGACAATGACAGTTTGCCATGTCTTCCTGCCTTTGGGGTCCAGCTGTGTCATCATTGTCCTTAAGGGTCAGTGTCTGTCCTTTATTTGTATTAGAGGCTTATTTAGAGTTTGTCTCAGCCCAGTTTCTGAACAGCCATCAGCGTGCCAGACATGAGGATGATTGCATGTTTAATTCATCAGACTGTCACAGGAACTATGTGACCACGCACAGAGGGCCTACAGACATCAAGAAAAGAAAGAGAAGAAAGAACTAAAGTTTGAAAAAATTAATTAAAACTCATTTAACAGTAAGTGAAAGTTTTTAGGGATGTGCTTCACAAAATAGTCCATATGTGATGATTGCTGCTTATGACAAAAGAAAACCCCAAAACAAAAAAAAAATCTAACAAACAAACAAAAAACCCAAACAACCAAACCATGCAAATTTTTCCAAGAGGCAGATGAAGCTGTGCAAGGTTCTAGAGGAGCCACTATTTAATTTCATTTCCAACCAGTGTGTCTGGGGAGACTAAATCAGATGGAGATATCTGTACTGTGATCACACATACTGAGACAGCTTATCCAAGGCTTATTCCCAAATTATGCATTTTTTAAGAACAGGTCCTGGGGTCATATCTTGGACTTTTGATTTTTAGATTTTTCAATCACTTGAACTTAAAAAGCAAGCCATAAATCAACTCCTTCCCACAAAACCAGCTGTGGATGTTTCAGGAACGTGGTGCTTTGATTTATTCCTCTGGTACAGTCACAGAAAATGAGCCAAGAGAGTCTTCTGTGCTTTTTTTTTATGTTGTGGCCCTCCAACAGCTGTGTGCTAAAGTGGAAATAAACAGCTATGGATTTTATTTTTAGAGCTTTCCCTCTCATAATCCACTAACATTTGGTCATATTTCTCACACAATGGTGTCATTTGTATCATTCCCACGCCACACACAGAGTCTTTTCCAAAAAGGAAAGAAATTGAAATTCTAGTCTATTTAGAATTAAACTGAGTGTGGCTTCAAGTTCTACAAATCAAAACTGTGGCAACTGGCAACTACTGTCACATTTAATGAGTTAATGTCTGTACAGAGTTTTGAGCATCTCAGATATTGTATAAATTGTGTGTATTATAATGAATTCATTTGATTTCATGAAAAGCTGTACATTTCACAGTATCTAGTTTTGATGCATTTCTAAGGATTTATCTGATTTTAAAAGTTTTCCAAAGAAAGTGGTCCTAACAAACTCTCATAGCATAGATGATATTTCTCATGGAATAGAAAGCAAGAAGAGAAAGCCAACACAAGTCAGCAGTTCTGTTTCTTTACAGAAACAGCTCACAGTACCTCTCTGAGCTCTACTGATAAAAAGATTTTCTTGCCATTACTTGTGCAATATATATGCAATTTTCTTGCATGTATAATTGCAAGAAATTTATTGAAATTACCAGTGTGCACTTAGCCAAATATTTCAAATATATTAATTTCCAGTATGTGGGGGAGTGCCCCAAACAAACTTCCAGAACCTGCAGGAAGCCAGAAGTTGTAACATCAGGTTACAGGGTGATGACTGGACTGATCAGTTCTCTCTTGCACATCAGGAAAAATGTTTTGATAAAGAGAAAATAAGATCTTTGTGTTGGACATTTCCCATGCCTTGGGATTCCTGCATTAGCATTTTATAATGGGGTACCCAAACTATAAATACCAACCAAAAGGGTATACTCAAATTACTTTTGCAGCCATTTTTTAAGCAACCTTTCATTTTCTCCTGATCTCTGTAAATAAATAAATAAATGAATAAGAAGTTATTGGTCCTTGCTAATCTGATAGTATATTCCAGCCTTTGATCTCCATGAAGTCAGGATGATCAGAAAAGCATATAATGTATGTCAGAGCCTGACACTGATCGTGTTTGCATTGGTTCCCTCATTTACAAGATTATGTTCATGTGGAAACCTTGATGGAGTAGCATTAAATAAGATAAGCTACTAGGGTAGCTTAGAATGACATGACTACTTTTTTTTTGTGAAGATGGGACTCAGAATATAAAAAAGCAAAAACCACATTTAAACTCATTCTAAAAATATGGTCTGGGGTTATTTATTTCCAAGTTAAGGCTAAGGATGGAGGAAAAGATATGGAAAGATCTTTTTAATTTTCCAGTCTTGGGATGTAGTTTGTTAAATATTCTTCAGGGACTGTGCATTCACTATGCATCTCCTCAGTCAGCTATGGGAATCTATTTCTAAAGAAGAGTTCAAGCGTGTTCTTAGCCCCAGCTCTCTCTGATATTGGGGAGACAAAACGGTCCCATGCTTCAAGAATGCCATCTCAGTCCAGTCTGTCCCAAGAGCAGGGCAGCACAAGCAAGGAACAAATATCCCAGGCTTTCTTTTCCATTCTTTCTTACACTGAAGAAATAATGAAGTTGAACAGACAGGCCAGGACCTCCATTGACTCCAAGAGCTCTACAACTTTAAAATCTAGAAGGAGAACAAGATGCATTTTCTCAAAGGTGAAATGAGGCTGTGGCTCTGTTTTGGCTGAGAGGAAGCTGCCACAGAATCCTCCATCTCATCTATATCCCTGTCTATATCTGACAGGACCTCCAGCTCCAGTCTTCTTCAGCCCATGTTCAGAAGATAATTATTCCTTCCTCCTCCTCCTTTCCCAGAGCAAGATCAATGGAATACACCTGTATCATTAAGACCTTCTGTCTCCAGAGGAGAAATCTGCACAGGCAAATATTTTCATTTAATGAAACTTTGCTGCTATGTAGTAGTTTATTCTGCTATGCCCCAAGTTTAACTCATACTAGGGACACAGTAACCACAACTCCAAATAAATCTCTCTCCTACCTGGCTTTCTCTTAGCATCTGGAAAATCGTGTGGCTATTCCTGTATTTTGACCCTTTGAAGTCACAATTCAGTCCATTGCTTTAACTCCAACAAAGACACAGCTAACAGTTGTCTCACAATCATAGTTACAGCAATATTTCTCTACAGCAGTGATTCTTTTAAAAGTGCAAAGGTTGTTATTGCACAGAACTAATTTATTTTAGGTCCTGCACCAACGCTGTATTAATGAACTGAGGACTGCTGGAAAAAATCCCATCTTCTCCAGCTTCACAGTCTCTGTCTCACATCATTCTCTAACACAAAGTCACTCACATGGATATTTTTCACTTAAAAATTGTTCCTTTCCCCTCAAATCGCTATCAAAATAAGACAATAGCACATAAACCAAGTAGGAGGCTGAAAAGAAAACAACATAGAATCAATGAGTCACAATGTTCACTGGGGTACTGATAGATACACAGCTATTACTGGATAAAGAATAATCCAAAGCCCTAATCAGAGCAGAAATGCAGCTATTGCTAGGGTGGAACTGAGCAGCAAAGTAGATGCAAAGAGCAGAAGGAATGAAGACATATCACAGAAACTCAAGGTGAAAGGAAAACCAGGTCCTGCCATTACCCCAAATGGCAAAGTCTGGTTTGGGAAGGAGACAGTGGAGGGACATTATCTTGGAGGCAGGCAGGGGTGCAGTGACATCCCTCTGTCACATAAGCACCATTCCCTGAAGAGGCCTCCAGTTCTGCAGGCTAATGTCTTAGCTCAGCAATCAGCTTGTGAGAGGAGAAGCAACCTCTGAATAACTGGATTTTCCCTTCAGTTCCTCCATTACAAGGAACAGACTCCTTGTGACTCAAACATGTGAGAAGGGGTGAGAACACAACATGAGCAGTTAGAGCTGCAGAACCCAAACTTTTATGGCCTGCATCTTTGCTACAGCAAAGAAAAGATTTAAGGGCACTGAGAGTAACTTAGCCTTTTTGTTGAGGAAGAAAACAATTTTCTCACTTGACATAATTCTTCACACAAGGCTAATCTAAATATAGAGTTCATTACCATACCACTTATGGTTCTGAAGGAAACAGAAAGCTTAGCTACCTGGACATGATCAGTATCTCCCAGTGACAAAAAACAATGCAAAAACCCAACAAAACAAGGAACTCTGAGAAGAATCTCATGCATTTTCCACCAGGTGCTGTATTTATTCACCCCCCAGTACTATCCTCTCTGCACTGCACAGGTCCCTAATGCAGGCACAGGAGACACAAAGTGGAGATTACACTTTGACCTCTGTAGACTTCAATTGATCTGAAAATTAAATCCCTGAGGTTTTTGTGCTTGTGAATGAGAGTGCAAATTCCAGGTCTATTGACAAGGCCATAATCCTCTTGCACAACTGTATCACTTCAGCTGAAACAATATTAATATTGATAATTCACAGTGGATGCATCGCTGGGAAGGGGAGTGGGACACGAGTTAAAATGAAGGAAATCTAACAATCAAACCACTAATTCCGTAGCACTAGGATTCTTCCTGTTGTAAGGTCTGTACATTCTGCTTTGTTTTTCATGCTACCAAAATGTTTTAGAGTGTTTTTCTTGCAATGTTGATGACTAAAGGAATCTTAAATATCATTAAAGGGTACCAACCTAATCAAACAAAGCCTATGGTGTAAATCCATCCAATCATTCCCCTTGGACAACATTAAGCAACAATCACAGTTACATTATTTGTTCATGACTTGCTGGATCCAGTTCCTGAAGGAATGTTCTTTCTTCCAAAGGGCTACTTTGGCATGGGTAGGACTGCCTGTAGCATCAACCGGGGTAGATTCACCTAAGGACAGACTTCACTGGAGGGTGGCCTGTGGCTCTCACTGGTCTATATGGGAGTCTCAACTTCACTGGAGGGTGAAGACAACAAAAGTTTCTTGGTTTTTCTATAGGGATCGTTTCTAAAGCCCAGGAACAAAGAAAAAAATAAAAATAGCTGAAATAACCAATCCTGGTAGTGGAGCAAGATGATGTTAAGAAAATGCAAAGTATCTTCTTCTGTTACTAAAATCATTATCACAATCACAGAGAAAGCTCAGAGGGAAGATCCACACTGTGAGCTGAGGCATTTGAGCAAGGGATGACGTTGGCACCAATCTTCATCTTTCTCTGGCTGTTACTGACACCTCTGACAAGATCTGGGTTGATCTTTTCACTTCTTGCTCATCTCATACAACTTAGTGGCACCTGGGTGAGAACAAACCCTAGGTCAGAAGCTCAGGTAAGCTGGCCTGCAATATACAGGGCTGGAATCAGGGAATAAGGACCTTGGCATGATGAGGGCAATGCACCTGCAACTTTTCTCACCGAGATCAAGCCCTGGGAAAAGGGTCTGGGAACAGGAAAGGTGAAATTATATGATGACCAAGCAGATCAGGCAACTCATTAGGTAATGCTCCATATGCCCCTTTTTTTTTTTAATAACCCCCCCTTAATTTTCCACATTAAAATTGAATTAACACTTCACATGAGCACATTCTCTAAAGCTCTGACATTAGTATGCATTTTAATAGCTAATTTAAAAACTTTCACCTCTTATAATTGCCAATGAAATCCATACAGAACCTTCTTCTTGAGTTCCAAGCCAAGAGGAAAGAGAAAAGAAGGAAATTAAGATATGCATTGATTGGAACTCTAGACAAGAGGCAGAAGCACAGATTTTAATGTTACTTTTTACTGAGGACCCATGGTGGGAATCTGACATTAATTTCAGACTAGCAGTCTTTCAGAGGAGGTTTATTTTTCTATTCTGGATTTGTGGATGTCTCACTCATTCAGTCTAACTTTTTATTTGATTATTATTTTCAGAAGCTTAAAGGCTGAAATTCAGATTTGCTCATCCTCCACAACTCCCATTGTATTTAACTACACTGCAGCCAGGCAGGGCATTCAGAATAAGATTAGGGAGGAAAAAACATTAAAAGAGCTATTTCTGCTTTCTCTCACAGCATTCTGACAGGCTTTATGATGTCACTGTGTGATGGTGACAGTTACTCATATTCCAAGAAGACCTGAATATCTGTACAGGTGTCCACCTGCATCAGCTTTCTGAAATTTCCTCTAGAAACTCTGCATGCACACATTTCAAGTGTCAGGAGAGAGGAGCGAAGAATATGATGTTTACAGAGTTTACAATGAGAGTTTATTTGGACTTCTATCCAAATTAAGGCTCTGTAGCTATGGTAAAGTCTATTTTCCTCATGTAAAGGAACAGAGAGCAAATATAACACCAAAGGTTTTACAGATGTGTTCCCACGATTTGATTGAACTGTTGCAGTTGGATTGTCTGTGTACTCACATCTTGAGAGGAATTTCCTGTTCCCTCTGTGGCTGCTTGTACTATTTAACAGATTAAAAAAAAAAATCTATGTATTTAAGATATTATCATCTTCTCACATCATCTAATCAAAATTGGTCCAAGCAGGAAGCACAAACATGCTGTCCTAACAAGTCTAGTTTCTTTAAGCTGGGAAAGAGCTGATGCTAAACCAAAAGCTGTAAAAAGGGTACTGATATACTCTGGAGTTCCCACATAGGAACCTTGTCCCTGCAGACATCAGGCTTGGAACTGCTGCACTGAACTGATTTGTTTGTTTGTTTTTGGAATTTTTTTTTTTTTTTTTGGAAGCCGATGGATTCAATAACTACAGCAAAGGCAGATTTCATAAAAATCAGGGTTCTACACACTCAGGCAGAGAGGGCATAGGGAAAAAAACAATAGTGAAGAAAAAGCATGCATAGAACACAGGTCCATAGCTGGAAAAAGTCATCATTAAGCTGACAACTTGTGGGTTTATATCAGGCTCAGACCTCATGTTTCAGGTGGGAGAGGGCTTCCCTCCTCTCCCTTAGATTCAGATAAATATTCCTTTCATGACTGATTAAGTAGAAAATGAAGACACTACTAGAATCTGCTCGTACCTTACACTGCAGAGAACATTTAGCAGGAAAGGATATTACTGAGGGAGAAAAAGAGGGAGAATTTAAGATATTTTGGGCAAGAGTTTAGAGAGAGATCCTAAAGTCCTGGTTTGGATGCTTTATTACTCTATGGAGTCAGTGCTGAGCTTTCTGCAGGTCCTTCTGATTCCAAACAGGTAAAAGATCAAAGAATGCATCAAAACTTCCACAAATTGCAGAAAACTGCTCTTTGTGTCCTACTTCCAAACCAGCAAGACTAAAGCTACCAACTGAGGAAGGTGCAGTGATGGGAAATGCTGGAAATTATGTCTGTATCATAGAATGCAGAACCACGTGCCTTGTCATGCTCCTCTTGGGGCTTCATTGTCACCAAAGACAAAAAATAAACCGTTAAACAAAACCAACCAAACTAAAACAAACCCCACAAAAACCCACCCAAAAAGCCACCCAGACTAACAAAAAAAAAAACTATTTGCGAGAGAGAGCAGAATCTAAACTCCTTTCACAACACATTTCTGCAAGGGTGTTTTTTATGATGCATCTAGAAAATTCAGCAATGCCTCACCAACAAGGTCCCATTGCATAATTCCTGGGGGACTGCTCTCTCCCGAGGGAGAAAGGCCTTTTCTATTTCACTAAGGTCGTGAAGGAATTAATATCGCTAAACATAAACACTTTAAAAAAATAAATTAAAAAAGGCAGTTCCCTCTCCTGGTATCTGCTGCATCTCCACGAGGGGTCTCTGCAGACGCAGCTACGGCAGCAGGTGCTGCACCGTGGGCAGGCAGGAGGGTGGGGATGGTGATGAGATGGGGATGAAGTGCTGGGGGGTGATGAGATGGGGGTGATGAGATGGGGGGTGATGAGATGGGGGGTGATGAGATGGGGGGTGATG
>WAAE01005196.1:0-78852 GCA_013400495.1 Nicator chloris | reverse complement strand
TGGGGGGTGATGAGATGGGGGGTGATGAGATGGGGGGTGATGTGATGGGGGTGATGAGATGGGGGTGATGAGATGGGGGGTGATGAGATGGGGGGTGATGAGATGGGGGGTGATGTGATGGGGGGTGATGTGATGGGTGGCTTCACAGCTACACCAGGTTTGATGGAGAAGAACAAAGGAAGAGACCAGGGGCATCCAGATGTGCTGTGGCCTCTGATGCACCACCTCAGCCCCAGAGGTCTGCAGCAATTGCAGCTCTGGGCATTCACTCGAAAAGAAATGCGTGCAGATGTGACAGATGAAGTTTTTTCTACCCTTTCCTTCACTGCATTATTTTTCAATGTAGACAGGGTGAAAGTAGGAGTGTCCAAGGCTGTTTAGTTCCTTTGAATAGCCTCAGGGTTCCTCATCCTTTATTAGTACTTCCTACCATCAATAGTTTGTTAGTGCAGGACACTAAGCTGCTTTTTTGGATGAGAAAGGGTAACTTGATCATTATCTTGAAGGATGCTTTAGTTTTTCTTCCATTCTAAACTTCTAAAAATTACCACTGCAGGCATTGTGTTCCCACTCTTCATGTCTGTTTGCCTGTGAATGTGGACTCACATTTAGCTGTCAGAAAATTAGTAATTTTCTGTATCAAAGATTTGAAAAATATAGAAAATTGAGTCAAAAGAGACCTCAATATTATTACCTCACCCTACCAGCTTCATGAAGCAAGAATCAACTCTATATAATGTGTTTTTTTTAATTATCAACACAAGTAATTTAATATTTGTAATGATGGTGATTTCCAGCCTCCCAGGGAACTGATTTCCATCTTTCCCAATTGAAGAAGATCTCCTGGTTTCTCACCTGTGGCTATTCTAATACTCTCTAAACCCATGTGTCCTTGCAGACTTGACCACTTACATAGAAAAATCTCAATCCCTTCTTTTTTCCCCACTTGGCAAAGGACACGCTTTGCTCTTCCCTGCCTAGCACTGAACTGCTCTTACACCAATTCCAGTTGAATTAAAGCCCAGGCTACCCTCTGCCTATTGACTCACTGGGGTGGACAGCTTCTCAATTTAAAATGTGAGATATCTGATTTGTATGTGTAATATGGATACTTTGAATTTATTCACTTTTATTAAAGACTTGAGGCTTCAGTACGAAGCTGGCATATAAGCAGTATAGGCACTGAAGTCTTGCCTGACTAAATTTTCCAATTAACTTCAGTTTATCACACACCTTGAAAAACTACACTGAAACACGTAAATCAGAGATGCTTTCTCTACTACTTTTCTCTAAACATTATTATGTTTAAAGAAAAACTGGAGGCTTTCTCTTCAGTTGAATCAGAAAATCAGATCTCTATACACTGAGAGCAGCAAAAAATATCTGTCCTGGATTCAAATATTCCCAAATGATGCTTAATCCTAGGCCTCAAACACAGCTGCTTTCTGTGATACAGAATGTTCTTTAGTGTATATAAGCTCTCCTGAGCATGGAGGGAAAGGCTCAGAGCTTAATGCTCTTATTTTCATGTTCATATTTTGAGACAGAAAGCTGATCAGATAGAGGTGAAAGGTTATTTGATGCTTTCTTAACCCGATCAATATTACAGGACTTCTTATCTCTTTAAGTAGACTCACTGGTGTGGAAAAAGATCTTTAGGTACAAGACTCATCCTACCTGCTCAATTGAAGTAAAAGGCATCCCAAATGCTGGCAGCACTGAATGTAAATGTTTAAGGTCTGAAACAGATTCTGGTTCAGCAAACTCCTGTTCCCTTAGTCCCCAGCAAGAGTGGGCATCCAGAGCCTCACTCTGAGAGGCAGAGAGAAAGAGGAGGAAAAAAAAATGCAGAAAAGAATCCCAAACAAAAAACCTACAAAAAAGGAATTGAACAAGCACTTTCCCGCTTCGCTGAATTTCTATCCCATGAAGCATTAACCATTTATAATGTATACAGCCTTCTCCCTGAAGGCTACTGGAGCCTTTTGCCAGCATTTTATGCAAGACTTGGATGTAACAGTGCTGAATTCCATGTTTACAAAGCTTGACAACAACTTACTGCAGATTTTACAATAAACTCTGTGTGTGTATGAGAAGTTTGAGGTACATATTTTCCCATGCTGCCTTCTAATGGTTTTTTCTTACAGAACAGGTGAGGCACTGTATTCATGTCTATTTTGAAAAGGTCTCTTCTCAAACACTGCACTTTCACACCAGGCAAGGCATTGATCTCCAGGCTCTTTATTTGAATATGTCATGCTAGGTGTTTTGTAATAAAAAAAAAAAATAAAGACAAGAAGAGCTGGTGGAGCCAGGACATTGAGCTGTAAAAATACTCTGGAGAAGAAACAAAAGCAGACATGCAGATATATCACTATTATCCTTTTTCATCAAATTGTGTGTGTTCCTTATGCTCAGCATAACAGTGTTCCTTCTGGTTTGGATTTGACTGACGTGATTCAACACCAACACTGCTCCAGCAAAACTCATGGGTGAGTAGGGGCCACCCTTCTCAGGACACTTCAGGCAGCTGCACAGCCACATTTAACTGCAATTCCCTAAGGGAAGAAGAGGAAGCAGGGAAACCTGGCATGTGATGGTATCTCACAGCCCCTCTGAAGATCTGAAGTGAAGAATGGTCAAACTGACCTAGAGCAGCAGAAAACTACCCAAGGTAACTTGTATTATTCATATCCTTTACTTCCAAGGATAACAGCATGATAACAACTCAATTTAAAAGCACATTTTTGGAAACTTACAGCCACTTCTGAGTAATAGATCGATATTAGAGCCCTTTAGGGCCTTATGGGAAGAGCTGTTTTCCGGTTAATTTCCATCCTTTGAAGAAGGTCAAAGGAAGATTTGTAGAAAATAACATCAGAAAGAAAGTACATGAACCCGTTCAAAACACATAGATCCATGGATTCAGTGAGACAGGCATTGAAACATTTCCCTGGTCCCAAGTATGCCTCACTAGACAGTGTGGAGCTCGTTCTCTTCCAGTTTGCAGGTGAGCAAATGCCTCTGAACAAAGCCACAGGGATTTTAGTTCTATCTATATCCATATCTATTCTATCTATAATCCAAAGGGATGGGAATTAGTGGTGACAGGGACTAATTATGGTACTTGAACACAAGAAACTTTCTTGAAATAAATCAATGTCAGCAATGATGTCAGGAAGAAAGAACTGATTTAAAATGGAAAAAAGGAGACTGAATTACCCTTTCATAGCTTCCAGAGAGTCTGTGACTGGTTCAGAGCAGAATGTTTTTTCACAGGGGAAAAATCCAAAACAAAGCAAAGCAGAACAAAACCAAACAAAGCAAAATAAAACTCCCCCCAAAGCTGTGACCACCACGTGCAACTGCTCTGCTTTATGTCACTCAGAATAAAAAAAAAAATAAAGACAAGAGATTTGAAACTGGGATGGGTTGCAGTTTTTATGACTATTTGGTTCAAAAATTCAAGGATATATCTAAAATTCCAGAGAACTGGAATACAGAAGACAAAGACCAATTAAAGAATTGGGCTGTGTTGCAGCTCTGTTCTCCCTAAACCATGTGATCTCTGGACAGATGGCCATTTGATGTTTCCTGGGTCTCTAATGTTCCAGGAATTAGAAATATCTCAGAAAAAATCTCTCTTCAGTGATTTGCTTTTTTTTTTTTTAATCTGTAATGAACCTAGTAGAACTCATAAAAATATTTCTTGCTCAGCTGTTTCTCATCAAAAATGAAAAGTAGTCATAAGAACTGCAGAATCTTAACTTCTTCCCAATCTCTGAAAAATTTTGGTGAAAAAATTCTGGCACAGATTACAGGATGATAGAACATGTTCTCAAGTTTCTCAAGTTTTTCTCAAGTTTGTTTCTGCAGCACCAAATGAAGCACAGACTAGTTTCTAGTACTTTTGTTTGCCAGCTTTTTCCCTCACTACACAGGTACAGCCTCCTGGATGTGTAAATCTATAGGGATTTACAGTGGCTTCATGTGGATGGCAGTGGCACAAATTAAATAGTCATCATTATCTGTTGTTGCCATGGAGGGGTCAGAGCTGGAGACCAGAAGACTCAGGTAACAGAATCCAATCATCAGCTATTCGTCCTCCCACCCAGGTAATTCATTTATCCTTCAGAACTGGAAATGGCCAAATCAAATTAGGAAAGATCAGATGGCAACTCAGAATCTGTCTTTCCTGCTTAGACTCCACTTAATCCCAGTCCATCGTTTGCCTGGTTTTATTTCTTGTTCTACTCATTTTCCCTCCCTTCTTGTCTTTCTCTCTGAAGCAACTCTGCATATTACTGACTCTGACAGATGTTTTTATTGTCATGTATTCTCCTTGTTTATTGACACATGGCTAGACAGCTATTAGAAATTAATTAGAGGATTAATTACACAAAGTCTGCTCCTGCACACAGCATTAATGGCTATTGCCAGAGCTGGGTTTCAGGTTTCACCACAAGTCTGGGATTGGCCATGTGAGGCACAACATTCCTGTTCAGCAGGGGTGGCAGTGAGGGTTGCTCTCTGCTGAGGGTCAGACCTGAAGGCTGTCCTCAGGGCAGGCATCCATGAACTCCACCACCAGACTCCTCAGGCTGGGTTTCACCTTCCAATCATGGTTAATGGGGCTGATGTGCAGGGTGTGACAGGTCAGCTGCCCTGGAGGACAGAGACCTTTACCTGTCTTGCCTCCATGCTCGTTTTGTGTTTGCATTTTGCATGATTTTTACCTTATAAATTGTTCAAACCCTGAAGTAAGAGCTAGGATCACCTGACATCCAGGAGGTCCATTTAGGAAGCAAATCCAAAACTTATCACTACTGGTTTAGAAAGTTAAAAACACCTGCTCTGGGAAACAACAAAACTGAACTTTATTCCACTTTTTCTCATCTTCCTCTACAACACTGAATGCTCTTTTAGTGCAAGAAGAATATTTATCCCTAAACTCTCATCAGCTGGCATATATTACTTTAGAAAAACATGAGTTATCAATATGCTAGCAGCTAGATTAAGGTTTTATTTTTCATGACCCAAATTTGGCCATGAATGGTTTTCCCATATATATCTGCATAATATTTCAGCACAAAAATATCTCAGTTATCTTTCAGTTTTAATACCACTTCTTGGAAATACAGAGGTCAACAATTAATAAGCTCATTAAAACTTACAAGCTGCTTTGATTAATATTCCTTGTCTAGTTCCTTGAGAAATGTACTGTATCTCCCAGGCTAATGAAGACAAGGCAGAGTTATTTAGGTGTTTGTTAACAAAGCTGATTTGCATATAATTAACTGAACTCTGTCTTTACAAGGACAACTCTGGCAATCTCTTTTGCTAGGGTGTTTTATGTAAACAGACTAAGTCCATGCCAGATTAACAAAGCAAGTTATGTTCTTAAAAAAACTAAATTAACTCAAAGGGATACAATTTTGGGGGCTCTAACTGATAAAAAGTAAAGCACATAGTAGAAAACAAACTGCCTTCTTTCAAATGCTGTTTATTCTGTCATGTGGGATTTTTCTTGTATGCTCTCATTCTTTTAATTAGTTAGATTGGGTTTTAGACATTTAAATGAACAAAGACTCTCATACTGGATTTCTCTTTTCTGTGACCTACTTATGAAAAAAATTAGTACCATTTCAGCAAAGCCATGGTTTTGCACAGATGTCTTCTATAAGATTGCTTATTCTACACCAGTCCTATACCCTGAAGCTCTGAATATGAAATATTATATAAAATAACCAGCACTTGCAGCCTGCAGGGTGACCAGGCCTTCATTTAAAATATATTTCAATTCAGACAAAAAGAAAGGCATGGGCTTTTAGTCATTCACTTCCCATTTTGTCACCATGATTTCTTCAATAAGAGGGTTCCCAGGTGGCAGGAGACACTGCCTAGGGACCAGGCTGGGTCACCACTCTGTCAGTCCTTGGAGGTGGTGTGGATGTACAGCCTAGGGACATGGTTTGTGAGCAAACTCACACTGCTGGGTTGGTGGTTGGACTTGATGACCTTGGAGATCTTTTCGAACCTAAACAATTCTGTGATTCAGAGGAACACCTGAGGGAGCAAAATCACCCTAAACTGACCTCTAGCTACCCAGTGAGATCTTAAGAATCAGGATCATGAGAGGCTGCACAAAAGCAAAACAGTTGAAGGTACATCAATCTGTAGATCAAACAATAGAGGGGAACCCAAAAGCTCCTATTTCATGACCTGACCATGCTACAGGATCCTGTATGACATTGTTTGTGTCAGTTTTCTAAGGCTAATAGGAAACAGATCTAAAAAAAATTTAAAACTTTAACCCTATTGAAACCTTATTTACATCAGGTTATATAAAAACTGTCTGATCTCACTGATTACATTCAATTTCCAAGTTGCTTCTTCTACAATTGCTCCAATTAATACAATTACTCTACTATTTCTTCACTGTCCAGCTTTATATCCATTTCTCCTATTTATTTATGTACAAAATGTTTTATAAAAGAAAACTAAAGACATCACATGACAAGCCAATTCCTGCAAGAAAGAAAAAGTTCCAGGAAACTTTCCTGAAGAACTTTGTCTATACCAAGAAAAACCCATGAAGAGGAAAATGCACTTAGGTCCTTAAATGAACAAAACTCTTTTAAAGCAGAGACAGAAAATGGTGAACAACAGAGCTTCCAGATTCCCAAACTCTTCTCTGCTTTAGTTGCCACCATAGCAGCAAGCAGAAGAACAACAACATATTAAAGAAAAGCTTGTGGACACCCTGGAACTTCCAGTTGTGGATTTGTTACATGGGATGGACAGAATCTGCCCTCTGTGGGGAAAAAATAAATAGCAAACAAACAAGCAAACAGCACCCCCAAATAATCAGTAATAAAAAACGAACAGTGCATCCAATGTTTGATCAGATCTGAAGAGAAAAAACCAACCCACAGAGCAACCATAAAGGACCTGGATGGGACCAAAGTGGGGAATGGGAGCAAGGTGGAGACAGTTTGATGGGTTTGAGGGTCTTCCACTCTGCTATTCTCATTCATTTCAGAGAGGTTTTCTCAGCTGTCTCCACAGTTGAGAAGCTCAACAGAGCCCTTTGCTACTGCTGACAACCTGCTGGTGCATGACTGAGAACTGACCTATTTGCAAAGCAAGAAGAGACCAGTAAACTGCAAAAAAATCAACAGCTGGGGAATCTGTCATGTTCCTGGTCTAAACCACAGCCAATGACTCAATGCAGATAACAGAATAAGGCAAACTCTTCAACAAGATGTCCAGTAATATCTGTGTGAAAATGCTCCACACCAAATTAAATCATTACAAGTAAAAAACAAATTTAAAATGGTAGCATCAGTTTTGATTTTGGAATGCCACAGGGAAGTCAAAAGCTTCCTTTTGAAATAGGTCTAAGCAGGCTAATAGGTCTGCTTTGAAACAGAGTATCCTATAGAATATTTATTATTGCTTTGTTTTAGATGTACTACAGCTGAAACACTGTTACTCAGGATCGTTTTAGGCTGTTGTGCGAGAAATTCCCTGTAATTAATTAATGCTGACTTGTCCTACTGAGCTGAGTACAAATGCTAGTGGTGTAAAATGGACAGACCTGTATAAGAATCATTAATTGCAAGAATAATTGTCAGCCAGGTCATGGATCATTCAATGGTGTTAGGCATAAAACCACTGGAAAGAACCTGAGAGACTAGAGAATGATACTAAGAGGTAATTCACCATTTTCTCCTGACCTAGGTAATTCTTATTTTCCCTCCTACAACATTTGTAAAACTTTATCACCTCATAAATATTGCTAAAAAAAGAGAAAAATAAAAAGGAAAAAAAGAAAGAGGTGGCACTAAAGAAAGTATTTCTCCCACTGCTACTGGGTAATTCAAGTCACACTCAGACAAATGGACATACATGAGTTTTATGCCAACCCTTATTTTGCTGCTTCATTATTAATAGTAGGATACTTACTCTAATCACAGTTGCTACTCTCTAGACAGAGTCTACAAAATACAATAAATATGAATCAAGCCATTTGCAAAAATTTGCTGCTGGAGAAGGATGAATGTTCTGGGAGAAAAACTGTCTGGCAGTGTAATGCATAGATCACGTGAGATTGATGCCTTAGCATCTCAAATCTGAGAGAGCAAGACTGCTGTCACCAAGCTTTTTCTAGGTAGAACTGTGATAAATCCCCATTCTCTGGGATTTTTCCAGATGCATAGTTTATTTAGAAGTTAACTTCAATATGGCAAAGTTTGTGCCACCTTAGAAAAATGCAGCACTTGATTCACTGCTGGAAGGACAGAGCTGTGGAAAGGGGCTCAGATGGAAAAGGACCAGGTCCCAAGAACCAAAAAACCTGCTTTGCATGGACCTGAAACATAGATGCAGTGTTTACTGGTGTGGGTAGGCAGTCCACAGTAAATCTAATTAAACTGAGGAACAAAAGCACCCTGGAGGGTGCAGAGCCATGAATGGAGCCTGCCTTTTAGGCCATTCACTCTGAATGATTGTGTGTTCTCAAGGCTTTCAGAGACTTTCTCTTTGGAAACAATGAAAGAGTGAAAAAGGGACTTTTCTTCCTACTGCAAGGTGAGGGAGTTAGATAATGCACCTCATTAATTACAGGGAAATCACCACCACTGCACAGGAAGCCAAAGAAGAGGCCAGACTGACTTTTTTTTTTTAATATTCTTCAGTCACAGTGACAGAAAAATAAGTAATAAATCAGAATCAGAGTGCACTTGATGGTTTTATTTTGCAACTCATCTTGCTATTGTGACAGCCTGACACTAATTAGCACTCAATGCACAGGGGATGGATTGCTGTAGCCAATGGATCTCATTAACTGCTGTGCAATTTTCATGCCAAGACCAAGCACACCAAAGAACAGAGACCCCAGCAAATCTCCTGTCAGCAGCTGTAAGCATCACCACAGAGCCATGGGTGCATAGATCAGAGGGCACAGAGGAGGTCCACACAGCCAGCTGCCTAGGTTTTCATGGATTTATTAACTTATCTCACGAAGGCAGAGAACTTGCCAAAGAGAAAATCCCAGGGTCCACAGTCTCTCGCCACTGTTTGAGTTGAGCCAGCCCATGGAGAGGGAAACTGAGGGCACCTCAAAGCCTGTGGCACTGCTCTTTCGTGTGTCTGTGTATCAGCACAGGGGTGACCCAGTTTGTGATCACCTTGGGGATCGGGATGGAAAGACAGATTGTGACCTCCCTGCTTTGACCAGCTGCCTGTTTGCATTAAGCTTAAAAGAAATTAATTCTTTGAGACTCGTCAGGCATGTTTGTAACTGCCCAGCAGCTCCATTAATAAAAGAGGAAGGGCAGGAGAGAAGAAGAGTCAAGAGAGACATCAAAACAATCATAGCCACAAGCCCTGAGTGACTGCCTGATGCTCCTTTAGGAAATGGGGCTCCCTGCCTGCTCTCTCAGCTGTGCCCATCCCCTGTCCCCATGTGCCTTCGTCCCACAGGCACTGTCAGAATCAGCCTGGGCACACCACTGAGGGCAGACCACTCCACTTCATGAACAAAACCCTAAATGAGTCACTGCAATACCTCAGATTCCTTTGACCTGGTTTGGTCAAACAAGACCCAGCAGTCCCAAAGTTTCCCCCAGCAGTCTCAAAGTTTCCCCCAGCAGCCTCAAAGTTTCCCCCAGCAGCCTGTGTATTACCTAAACCAAAGCAGAAGAGCCAACAATTTAGGCTCCCAGGTGATCTCAGTGGTGGGGTGTGACAGGCTCCATGCCTGAGTTAGCTGGGAACCCACAGGGCTGGGCTTTTCTCACCTCAGATCCCTGTCTCTTGGAGGCAGGCACAGTGAGGGCTGTCCCACAGTCATTTAGGTGACAACAGCTGTCCATAGCAGACCTTCTCTGCAGTGGCAGGGGCTTCCTAGCCCAGGGACTACATGCTTGACACAACAGCACCTCCCTCATCTTATAGCTCTTCTAACAAGTGTGAGACCAGCTCTGCTTAAAAGCATGTTTTAGGGAGAAGCTGCTGTAGAGGCTGGCAGGTCCTTTGGATTATGGCAGCTTGCAGGAAGTAAAACAATTAAACAATAAAACAACAGGACTATGAGTGGATCCATTTTCTTAACACCCCTTCGAGGAATAAAGCACTTATTAGTCTAAATGTTTGTGCTGAGTGCATAACTAGTCCTTGCTTTTTTAAAAGGTGACTTCTGAACTGAAAATTGAAATAAACTTTCTTCTTAAAAGAGGATCATTTCGTGTAAAAAGTCTGCATGCAAAAAGGTTGCTTTTAACTTTTTGTTTTCTCTTTCTGTTTGTAATTTCAAAAAGGAGTAACAGATCAGAATTGGACATCCAAGTAGCCTCAGTGGTCTAATGGCTCTTTGATTTCCTTTGTCCCAAAGATGTGAGTCAAAATACAGTATTTAAACCTGAGGCAGTAAGAAAAGGTCACTAGTAGCTTTTTTTTTTTTAATGAAACCCAGTTATGGTTATTCATATTCCCTTTCAGAGATTGCCTGGGTTATTTTAACCAAGAAACAAGAGAAATGTCCTCTTATGTTTATGGTACAGCAGTCAAGAAGGTAGAGGTCTGCAATCTACCCACAACTTCCAGGCTCAGCTGAATACATCATCAAACAGAAGACAATTTCTGGCACACAGAACTGAAGTATCTTGGACCATGCTGTTTCTGGTCAGGCCTGTGTACGTAGCTTATTTATTTATGACATTTTTAATAGATGGAACATCAATATTTGATGTCGTCCTATGAATTATTAAAAACCAAGAAAATCAAGAACATGAAATACAAACATCTACTTTTAAGTGACGATGGGGTTGTGATATCCATAAATAAATAATCTGGTGGCCAGTTCCAGCTTTCTGAGACTGAGTTAAGTGAACAGGCACTTCAGTGGATTTACAGCATGTTTACAGCCATGTGTGTGGGAGCAGAATCTGACCAAGGGATTTCAAAGTTGGGTCTAATGAAGTTATCCCAGAGCAGTGTGTGAATTTCTAGCTCCTTAGAAAATGTATTATTTAAATAAATATATATAAAATCTTTGGTTAGAAAGGGACAAGCAAATTAAATTTAGATAGATGTAGCTCTACTTTTGCTTTTTGGCTTCTTTATGATAAACAACAAAGGCCTAGTTTTACCTCAAAGAAATTTCCTCTAAAAAAAACCAAACAAAAAAAAGCTTTTAAAATGTGTGAAACAATATACCTGAAAATAATTTTCTGCAGCTGAAGGGTTTTTCACACTTTGTGCTTTCATAATTTAATTGACAGGTCATATTCATTAGATTTGCTGTTGTTGCATTGTTTGTTAAACAAAAAGTGTTAGTTAACCAGTAGGAAGCACTGTTTTTCTTTGCAGCAGCGAACTGAGATAAAGGCCACAACAGTAAGTGTCTTTCCTGTATATAATAAGACTTGATTGCCTAGAATGACAAAAGACCAAACATGGGGGTAACTCTAATAGCATAGTTTCACAGATGTGGCCTGTTTCACAAAGAAATAAAGTAATTAAGTGGTAGAGAAACAGCTGAATACACTTCTCATGCATACTCTGGCAACAAGAACATTCCTTTGTTCCATCACAGTTTGAAGAATATGAAACTCTGTAAGTCCCACCTTCTTTTCTTTGTGGGTAACGGGACACCAAGGAGGCAAAAGTATGAGAACAGAGACAGGAGACAGAGAACTAGGTTTTAGGGCCACTGAAGTTAAAACTTCCGGGATATTTATGTCAAAACCCACCAAACTTCTAGTGACAACTCAACACAGACCCCTGCCCCCTCTAATGGAAGATACCATGAGCCAAAATTCAGATTTTGCCTGATGTATTTTGAATTAGTGCAATCTTACTAACAAATCGAGGATGTATTCTTGGAATCCCAAATTAACTTTTTCCAAATATGCTTGTGTGTGCTTGTGTATGTTTGTAGTTTAGGAAACAAAAACAATGTATTAGCACAAGTAGGTACATGCATATGTGCAGACAGTGAATTTAACAAGTGTCATTTCTCTGTTTCTCAGCACTAAGCAGATGCCATCTCTTTCTTGCCTACTTGTGCCTTATTACTGCTTTGTGAATATATTTCTGAACACCACCTTTAACACCTCTGCCTTTCCAGACACTGTGAATTGTTCATGAACTATTTGTTTCTGCAGTGAATTTACCCGATTCCCTCACATTTTGTGTGTATATATGCCAGCAGGACATTGTGGTTGTGCTGGTTTTGCCACAACAATGGTTTTATGTGCAGATCTCAAACACCATTATAAGGCTAGATGGATTGTTATTTCCCAGCAGATGATACAGGGATGTGGATAAGTTAAGAGAGACAGTCAAGAACTGACAATGAATAAATGGGTCAACCCATCACTGCCAAAGTCTTTCCAACAGATCTACGCACATCAGTATCAGGACAAAGTGCAAACTGTCTTTTGCCTTCATAACTGAAATATCAGTCCTTCAATGAAAGGACACGGAACGTGCTTGTCTAGCAGCATCTCTTTCATCCCGTCTAGAGCTTGGACATTCCCAAGAGGCAGACAGCTACAGTACCATTATTCACGTGCAGTATCACACTCAGAGAGGGATGGGGACCTCACATGACAGATCCAGCATGTAACCTGAAGTGAAGATGTCCCTTGACACTCAGATTTCTATTAAAGACATGAAGACACTGAAGAATCCTGCTGGAAATATTGTAGGAGTGACAGCAATTAACCAGAATCCATCTGACACAGGGCTATCTTACAGAACTGCAATTTTAATTAAAAGCTGTAGCCTATCACAGGTTTGCACAGTAGTCTCCTCTCTGGTTCCTCTCTGTGGTGGTTGCAAATTACAGTACCCCTTCCCTCCATTTTAATTAAATGTGGTTAACCTGACATAATTAACTCCCCCTAATTTTTATTTTTTGTTTTCTTTTTTTATAACAGTCATTAAAGAAACAGAACTCAAGTGCTATTTAGTATTTGCCAGATTTGCTGGTGATTAAGTACAACAATGCTTGTCATTAGACGTCTCAGGGTTAACCTGATTAATTAATTTATCTGCTCTGGAAAATTTTCCTGCATGCTGACAAAAGATCAAATCACAGCAGAGGTTCTGTGCTTGCCAGGCACAAGTGTGTTGTCAGTGTGTCAAATGCAGCTGGTGGTGGTTCCATCTAAGCCATAGCAGTGGCTGGATCAATGGCCTGTTCTGGGGATACTGGCTCCCTGGCATTGCTGAGCTGCTGTGAATTTCACAGCTTCACTGACAGCAGTGTTGGGGAGCTAAAGGTCTGCAGCAGATTTTTCCTCTCTTTGTTCACCCTCTCTCTTTTCCAGGCCATGTCCAGATGGGTAGGTCTAGCCCACGCTTCTGCCGAGCCTGGTATCTCTACTAAAAGACCTTTTCCTTTGGAGGGGAACGTGTCCTCATGCCAATGTTCAGAACAGATACAGCCTGTTCTTTACAAAACAAAACAGATTCTGTCTGATAACTTCAGTACAGTATTTTGGGACAGACCCTAAGGCTAGAAGGAGGAAAGGATCTGTGCAGATTGCTCTCAAGACTCTGACCCTGGCCAGAAACCTGGAGAAAAGCATAAGAGCAGTATACAGAGTGCTTTCCCAAAATAATCTCCAGTCTCCAAACTATTTGAAGGCTGGAGCCTTTTTGAGCCAGACATAGTCTCTATGAATTTAATAACAATCAGTGTATATATTTTTCACTAATTTGCCCAGCACAGCATGGAGCTGTGCAGTCCTCTGTCTGCTGTAGTGTCCTTCAACCAGGAATGGGGGAACATTCCCCAGAGCCTCATTTCCCTTAAAGACACTGGGCAGACAGAAGGGCTGTCAGCAATGTTTTCACTCTTTTTCTGCTACACTGTGAAACTGAGACTTTAATGATTCAAACTCAAGTATTGCCCCATTTTAGTACTGCTGAACTTCAAGCATATATTTTGGAAGGTGGATTAGGAAATGAGATTCAAGTGAAAGGGGAGAAAGGGGCTGAAACTGCTCCAGGAAGTCATACAAGGAACTTAAACTTTAAACATTTAACCATCAAAGACAGTGGCAAATTTGGTTTTGGCTCAAGGAGGAGCCTCTCCTTCTAACAGGAGCTATATGGATTGCTCCCTCTGTTTCAGGCTTTCACAAGGTCTTGAATGGTCTGTCCAAGTAGTATCCTACCAGCAGCCATGGCCAACAGCAGCTGTTGTGAGCTGTCTCATTTAATTTCCATGAGCACAGTCAGTCACAGCATCCAGCTAGACTGAGAAGCTGTTTATGAACCTCCCAGGGTTTGGCTCCTTGAAACCACTCCCAGGCTCCTCTTTAGGATGCTCGTGAAATTGGGCCTGTGAATGAGGTACTCTTCTAATGCAAACTTCCCCTTTAATTTCAACCTCATTTTCCTAAAGCTTCTCTGATGCTACCTGGCATCCTGCCAAACACTCATTCCTTTGCCTGTTTGTCACACATCAGTGGGATTAATGTTGGTTTTGTTTGGTTTCATTTGTTTTTTTAAAGACGTTAATTACAGGCTGATTCTAAGGTTAGGTGCATACAGTCACTTGTCCAGAAGGAAGCAAATTTATGTATCTATATCTTTAAAAATCTCTGCTGTTTTTTATTCCCCCTCCTTTACTTCCAGATTTTTTCCTCTGTGGGTTTGTGTAAATCAGTCTCCAGGGCCAGGAACACCATCTTTGGCTGGCTCGATTTGATTCTGTTATTTTGGAGCTCAGAACACCATCACGGTAAAGCAACATTTTCTGCAGTAAGTTAATAGGAAAATGGAAATCACTCATAATAAGAGAGAGGAGGTCTTTATTTTTGAGACAGCCCTTTACCTACATAAAAGACCCTGGGCTGAATTATTCTTCCTGCCTAGTTAGTAAATCCAGCCTGACTGCATTTACCGAGGTTGTAACCAGAGATAGGATTTAACCAGGCAAACCTACGCTGCATTTTCATATCTCCTGCTGTCACTGATGCTCTATACTTACAGCTCCTACATCCTTTTGAGAGTGCAGAAGGCTATGTAAATGTTCATTATTGTTATTACCCACTTTACATCCCTGTACCACATGCCTTTTACAGCATCTGGTCCCCCATTCAGCAAGTTACATAAGCATACGCTTAACATTAGGCTTCCTAAGTGCTTTATCTCAGCAGAGAGAGCTGGAGCAGGCTGATACTTTTACCTAAAAGGTTTGCTTTAGTGGACACAGGGGTAAGACCTTCTCTGTTCAGCTGCTTTAATGGTTTAAGTTGAAATTTAAAGCTGGTAATCTACCTCCAACTGATTTTTTTGAGGGAATATTTGATGAAAAAAAGATTATGAAAGAATGCCTCAGCCTTCACAGACTCATGCACTTACACACAATTGCTCACTCTTTCAATTTAAAAAATAAAATACAGTAATTCTGGTGACCATTTAAGCAGGAAATCGTGGTGCCCCTAATTTCTGGAACAGCCACTTGGATTTTTTGCCCATTTACCCTATTTCCTGCCCAGAGGATCTGGGCATTGCCTTGGGATAGATGGAGGATGAGGAGGTTTTTTATGGCTAAACCAGTCATCCTCTTGGAATGCTTTCCTGCTGAATAGAAAGCCTCTGAGCTCAGCCCAGGGCCTCAGATGCAAATTCCAGGTAGGCAGGCTGCATCCAGCTCTGAATACATGAGCACTCAAAATCGGTAGCCTCATTTATTTTAAAAATGAAATTGTGAACAATTTCCCCATGCCTCAATTTCTTTTCAATAAACTCGAGGTTACAATGTCTCACTCCAGAAATGTGACATGGAAAGAAGCACTTTATAATTTTAACTGGCTCCAAGACTAAATAAGAAGAAAACCCCTTCCTTCAGGTTGGTCTGAAAGGAGAGAAATGATATATCTTTGTGCAACCTTCAACCAGTGATTCCTGATTTACAGCCAGGCACTCCAGTTTTCATATAGGGTTTATACACACACGCACATACACATGAGAAACACAGAGAGAAAAATCTGCCTGAGGAAACAACCAACATCCTTCATCAGGAAGCAAGAAAAAGCACAATGTCCAATTAAGGGAAGAGCCATTTTTCTCTTTATCTCCATCCGTGATCTGCTTAAATTTTAATCATTTCAGATGCTAGCTGTAACAAAGGCCTGCTTTCACCAAAGGTGTACAATTTTTGTTTTGACACACATCACTGTCCCAGGGAGGCAGTAGATGATGAATTTCTTGGCAGCAAGTTCATTAACTGGAGGCTGTGTATTATCAGCCTTTCACCAGCTCCTCTCTGCTTTGCTTCTTTGGGCTCCAGGTACCAAAATTGTTCCCTTTCATTGTGCTTTTTAAACACCCCTCAAATTCAAATCCATTCAGTGATCACATGCAGTTTGCATGTAATTGAATGGGCCAGGCTTTCAGCAGACTAAAAAAATCATGGGTCACATCATCTGGGAACTTAACAAATAAGAATAACAAGGAAAGTCAGTGGCAAACAATTTTAATAATCCACCTGTCCGTCACTGCAGCTCACAATTGGAGGAAGATCCTCTCTCCTCTTGATAGATAGGCAGGAGGAAAAGCCCTGTCTCAAATGATTAAAGGAGGCAGTATATAACAAGCTTTCCTCATGCTGAGAGTGCCAAGAAAGAGGCTGGTCAATGATATTTAAACACACATTATCCTTCCATCTTCCTGTCATTTTGTTCTGCAAGCTGTTCAGATTTGTCTGTGCCAGTAAGGCGGCTGTGAAAAGCAGCTGAGCAAACAAAGAGAAAAATCAGTCTGAGAATAGGATTTGGCTTTCAAAATCTGTCCCTGGATTTTTTTTTTTCTTTTTTCCCCTTCTTCCCTCTCCTCTCTTTCCAACCCAACATCCCATTAATTTTTAAATACACCCACACCCAAGCAGAAGAGAAGCAATGCAGCCAAGTGGAGAAAATGCTGCTGTGTGAAAGGATGCAGAGAATTTTAACGTGAGGGGGAAAACATAGCCTCAAACTTTTTAAATGTCCTCTCAAGACAGTGTCTGAAGCAGTGATGGGATTTTTTTCTGTCTTTCTGTATGTTCTCTCTGCTTTACCCCTTCCCCAGCAGGATCAGCCTGTTGAGCCCTTTTGGGCTTAGGCACAGAAATCTCTTGGCCACTGCTATTGCCCAGTGCTCTGGGACCACTGACTCCAGCTCTCTGGCAATACAACACCTCTCAGATGCAAAGCTGAGGTTCCCTTATGTTCTCATGAGATGTTGTTTCCCTCTCTGCAGGGAGGACACTCAGACTGGCGGGTGCTGCAGTGGTGCATGGTCCCTGTCCCCAAAGGGAGGTGTCCTAGCCCTGCTCCCACCACGCTTACAGAAGGATTGCAGAGGAGTTTTCTCTCTGGAGAGACGTGGCAGGGATGAATCTGGGGACAGAAGCCTCAGCTAAACAGGACACACTTCAGGATTTATACCAGCCTGGAATAATGCCTAGATTTTATTTGCAATGTGAGTAATCACAAAGGCACTTAAAACCAACATGTAATATATTAGAAATGGCTAAACTTCTTCTCCTCCCACTTGGACATAAGCTGAGATCCACAACAGGCAAAGGGGGTATTTATTGATCCTTTCTCTAGAACAGATTTTCTTCTAAGCTTTGACATCAGGTTGGCCATGGAAGAATGGGTGGAGCTGACCCACAGATAGACACAGATGGAAAAGCAGTCCTGGGTGTTAATGCAAGAGATCTGCATGACTCAGCACAGTGCTAATGAAGATTGGCTAATCTCCTAATTTCTGACCTTTATTATTCTTGACCGGCCACTTCAGGTCTTTAGAAGGCCAAGACTCTGCCTGTCCTCAAGATTAAGTGATGCAGGCAGGAGAAATCAAAGTTGGCAAAGAATTTAGTAATCCTGGTACATTTTTTTATATTCTGACCCTTTGTAGATTTCAAAAGTGTTAACCCATAATATTTGGGGGTTCTTTTAATAGGCTTCAAATTTCAGGCGTATGTAAATTAAGTCATATTTATTTCATTATTAGGAGAGATGTACTTTTTTTTTCTTTGCAGACAAAAAAGCCTCTATAAGAACAGAAAGGATAATGGAATTTTTGAACCCCCAAAATGTCATGCTATTGGAAAGCAACTGCATGTATGTAAATCTATCCGTAATCAAAAAAGTGCTTATGACTCCTTTGATTTTCAGAGAAGTACGTACTTAGAAACTTCTCTAAGGTGAAATGAAAGTGAATGAGGCAAAGTCAGAGCTTTCTTCTAAGATTTCTTTCAGGACCCCTTATTCTGTATGTGTGTATGGAGGCTCTTGACATTTGTAACAGCTGCTAACCATATCAGCTGCAGTTTAGGAAAGATTAGTGATAAGATACCTTCGTAATAGCAACCAGCAGCCCAAATTAGATCTGTGAGAATAAAATGATCTTTCGATTTCACAGTCACACTGAATGCATTGGTTTGGAAAAAATCAATTCTTTTGGAAGCAGATTCAAAATTCTGGACTTGAGGAAGTTGCTTTGTTTAATGTGACTTTTCTGATCAGAAGAAAGGAAAATTCATTCGGCTGCCCTCAAAATAAATCAAAGAAAAGAAGAAAAAAAACCTATGTGTATTGGATTACCAGCAAAATGAGATTTTTTCCACATCAAGTCAGGTTAAAGTCTATTTTAGCTTATTAATAGCCAGATTTAATTCTCTTTAAAATCAGTGATTAGGGGTTGTCTTATTAGTTGAGTTTTGTGTTCAAAGTACATTGTCGCCATTAAGCTGTCTCTTTATTTTACATTTCAAAGATTTAAATAAGATACACAAACACAATCTATGTTATTTACTTTAATGGAGTAGCTTAATTGCTCCCCGAGCCTTTCTGTACACATTATAAATAATTGCAAGACACAAAGAGAGAGCAAAAGGAGCAGGCACATAGATGACACCATAACCTTCCAGTGACTCACACTGCCACTCCTCTGCATTGAGCACTTAGCAGCATACATTAAATGCACAGTGCCTCAGACATAAAAAAAGGTTTAAGCCCAGGGTAAGCTACAGACTTATTTTCAAAAGGAGAAAAAAGAGAGTCATCCCAATTATGCAATTGAGACCAAAAAGCTGTGAAATGGAACACCTGTTAGTCGTGGTTTTATAGTTGCTACTCCCCACCCATGGATCTAGCAAGAAAGCCATGGCACAAAATGGTTCCTGGGTGCAACTGAGAAGATGACACAGACCACAGCTAGGTATATTTGTATGGTGGTGGGAAATGCTGCTCACTCCTCCCTGCTGGGTGGAAATGAGTCTCTCCCACCGGAGCTGAGGAGAGCATGCACACAGGAGCCTTACAGGGAAAATTCTTAGGGAGTGAACCTTCCCTGCAGTGGTAGACAGAAGGTAGAGGAGTTCATAGGTTACTGCTCATTCTGGAGCCCTCGTGCCCCAGAGACCAAGCAGGAATGTCACTGGGCTGCCTGGCAAGGAGATGCCCCTCTGAGGTCAGGCTTTTCGTGCATTTGATGTTAATAGAGGTCTTTGGCCTCCACTTCTCAAGAGTTCCCTCAGGCTTCCCTTTGTTTTGTTTCTCTAAGGAAATGACACACACAGATCCATGCAGAGTCTAAAACTGATGATACATGTTAGTTTTTCATAAATGCAAGACTATTATCTCATGGAACAAGCTCAATTACTCAAGGGGAAGTTAAGACTTTTTTGTGCACAGTCTGAGTAGAGCTACTTAGAAGAGGAGAAGAAATGTCCACAAACAAAACCACTTTCCTTAAAGGAATTATCTCCTGTTACAAAATCAGCTAGATTTTTCTGGAACTGTATTTGGACAAGTATGTGTGTGTGTGTATTTCTGTTTGTTAGGGAGAAAAGTCTAACAATCTCAAGGCATCCTGCTTCAGCAATTTTGACATTAAATAATTTGATTGCTCTATCAAAAAACATTCTGTTGAATTTAATTTTCATCATAACATTTTACTCTGTATGATTAAAAAGGAGAAGGGAGGGTAGAGGCAGATCAGTGAAGCTTGTTTGGATATACAAGGTGGCATTTCTGATGGAGTTTTTTCAGTTTTACTTCATGAAAGATTTTTTTTTTTTAAATCCTTTTTTATGCACTGAGGATAGGAAAGCAGCAAATACGGAAACCTCAACACTGTCACACAGTGAGCTCAGCCAAGAGATGTAGATCTTCATGATTTTTAACAATTTTTCTCGAGCTGGAATTTGACAACCGGATTGATACTGAGCTTTGGTGGGACTCTGGGTGGATCTAGTTCCCTGGCTCTGTTTAGAATCAGGCTTTTTCAGTCCTTGCAGCTGGCTGAAGGAGCTGTTCAGGAAGGCTCTGACCCAAGAGAAAGATGTCTTTTAAATCAGAGAGTTTTAAGTCAGATTCTGTTATCAAATATTATTGTGATGAGAGTTAGAAAATGTAGATAGGCAGATGAAAAGACAGACCACTAGAACTACTTCAGTATCTCTTTTTTAAATAATTAAAGCAAAGGGACAAAGAACGATTATATCACAAAAGGAAATAATCAAATTTGCATCTGCTCTGAGAGATAATGTGTTCATTCATGTGGCTGCTCTTTAGCCACATTATTTTCATCTTGAGCAGATCATGTGAAGTTCTTCTGTACCTAATCAAACCTTTGTCACTTAAAATAACAAAGACTTGTCAATGAGAGTCATGGTAGAAGACTGAGTATCTGCAAGGCCTGGTGGAAAACTGGGACCTACTAAACCTTCATTAATCTATTTTACTATTTCCTGTTATCCTTTACTGATGCACATATACACAAACACACAATTTTAAAAAAGAAATAAAAGTCACAGTGACATTAAATTTACTTGATATTAATATGCAGCACTCTAGTATCTCCTCCACTCCTCTGATTTGCCACCAGCTCGTTCTGCTCAGGACATGGAAATGCAAGGATTTCCAGGCAGCAGGGACTGCCTTTGATCAATGGAGTTTGTGTCACTTGACTGTATAGAAAAAACCAGCAATTCACAGAACTTCCCTTCCACAGCTGCGAATTCTAGTCCCTCTCTGCTGAATTGAGTAAAAGTGCCATCTGCCTGCCTAAACCCAGAGCATGTGTTTATGTTTCTGGTGTTCTGTGCACACCTGATAAAAGCAGATTAACATTCTCCCAAATGGAAAAATGGAACTAGTCGATCTCAGAATCTCTACAGATTTAGATTGAAATCACTGCTAAGGTGGAGTTGGCTTTCTAAAAAGAGTCTCACAGGAAGCGTCAGAGAAAAAGCCTTCACAAAGGTCTTCATGAAACACATGCAGACTATTTATAACAGTGACAACACACCTTGTAGGATTAATTTTTCATGTTGCAAAGACACTCTGTGGTCAATCTCAAACCACAGGGAAGTGATACCTGTACTTCAGAGGAGAAAGACATTTCTCATTCACAGATGGTATAAGATGGAGAATCTTGTTGGGACAGAACTTAGATGATGTAAGCTCCTCAATTAAATAAAAAAAAAAAACAACCAAAACAAACCTCCTAACATTTGAGAACAACACCTCCCAGACCCTCGTCTTTCAAAACCCCAAAGCCAGCAATTTTACAAATCCTTCATTTGATGTTGATAGGGGGTGACTCACACATGAATTTGTTTAAGAAAGCAGGTACATGTTGTAGGTGTTGCAATTCTCTGCTATCCATAGAGGGGGAATAACTTCCCACCCAGCAAGACCACCATACTTCACTAATGTCTGTGCAAATACTCCAGATCAGCATTCCCAAGACAGATTTATATTTCTTCTAAAGCTAGGACCTTGATTGCTGTTGAAATCTTGACTTCCTAATCATTCACTGCTGTTGCATTGAATGTCGTGTATTTTAAAACTATCAGTTATCCCTCTCTCTCTTTTTACTGATTTTGTCCCTAGAATTTGAAAGGTATGTCTTTTTTTGAACTACACCAAGATGGACACCTGGCATCCCTTCTCCAGTGCATAACCTATATGACACTGAAAATGTACAAAGCCATCACCTCACAGGGAGGAAAAGAATATGTTAAAATGGAGGAGAATATTTTTTTCCTTTGGCCCACTCCTTGCACCTTTTCCCTCGAGTCACGAAAAGTTGCACTTTATGAGCCTAGGAGGTCAGCAATGGGGAAGTTCTTGAGCATTTCCCAGTAATAGAGATATAAAGAAGGAATAATCTTTAACTTACAGTAATGTGGTACTTCTTTTAAAGCCAGGATGTTATAACCATTTAATTTAGATAATAATGGGGCACTTACATAAGAACAGAGCTTGCTTGGTATACATCATCTTGGAAAATTCCCTCTCTCACCCTCAAACTAACAGGTCATATTGGATGTCATTAATTCAGCAATTCAGCTAAGCAGTTCTAGGGCACTCTTGAACTTCAACCCAGAGCACAAGGGAGCAGAGGCAGGCTGCCAGCTAGTAATTCACTGAAAGGAAGAAAGAAGACAAAAAGGAAAAGGAAAAAGGAAAGGAGGACAAGAATAAATGGCCTCAGTTAGACAATGATTTTCATCTACCTGAAGATGAGCTGCCCACATGTGTTAAGAGTTATGGACATTAGGGAGAG
The DNA here is from genome assembly GCA_013400495.1 of Nicator chloris. NCBI lineage: Eukaryota > Metazoa > Chordata > Aves > Passeriformes > Pycnonotidae > Nicator > Nicator chloris. The sequence continues at coordinate 56,259 of WAAE01005196.1, read as the reverse complement.
AGAAGTGTTTTTAAAAATAAATTGTGCTATGTGCTAGGAGAAATGCCTGTGGATTCTTCACCAACCAAATTTGTTTTGCCAGGCTGCAAGCTTGCAAACAAATCTGAGACAGAGGGCTGTCCTTTCTGGAGTGTAAGTCCATCCTCTTGTGAACACGGGATTTATCAGGAAGCAAAATATTAACACTCATCCTCAAGCTTGACATCTTCAGGCAAGAGTCTGCAGAGAACAAGTCTGTCCTCCATCACCCCAGCAGGAATCCCAGAACCTTTGAAATGCTGGATTCAGACAGCTCTAGAAAATGATGGCTGCCAAGTCATTCTCAAAGAGCCTACTCAGGAGGATAATTTGGCTTTCAAAAGTCCTAACAATCCCATATTTTTTTTGGTTTTGAAGAAGATGAGTGGAAAAGAGCCATCCAAGTGATGATTTGAGGGAAGCATTAGCACTCCTTTCCCAAGACAACTGTTTCTCACTCATGGTTGTGCTGAATTCAACAGAATGGTGACTGCAGGTGGATGTGCAAAGTAGGAAAGGGAGGAAGTAGGGAATATATGCCAGTCACTAAGCTTTCTTAGTAAAGGATAAGTGTGGTAAGGGAATCATAATTGGAAAAGAAAAAGTGGTGATAGGTGGTAACAAAATCCAACACAGGAGGTAATAAAGAACATTTTCACACTTTTACAATTGCTCTGTAAGGAGAATTTTTAAAGGGGGCCAGAGGTTCATTTCTGACCTGGTGTTAAGCTTCACCATAATTCTTCCACCTCATTATTCTGTGCACAGGTTTAATCTTTTCTGACAGCAGCTTTACAGGGGGAAAATTTAAACCAGTAGAACAACAGATCACCTCAAACAAGACTTGTCCAAGTTCCTGAAGCCAAAACAGTCTCAAAACTAATATACACCAGCTATGCTAATAGTTTTCCCAGTGTTTTATTAAATCAGCATGGATTGTACAAACAGGCCTGGATTTATAGTGAAACCACTAAAATACAGTTTACTTACAAAATAAATAATTAGAGGAATGAAACTCTCTGTGAAGAAGTAAAACTGTTTATTAGCATCCCTGTTAACAAAGAGTAGCCACCTGTACCCTTAACAGAAGGTGATATCTAGCTGCAGCAAGTCTGTCTTCTAAGTGTTTCCTGGGTTTACAGAATAATATTGATTGGGAAAAACAAAACAAAAAAATGCAGTCAATGGGAACACTATTAACACCTAAAATCTGTCATTACTTGATTTATTTCTCTTCTCAATACAAAAGAGTTTTACCCCATATTTATTTTAAATGCATTCTGTAGTGTCCCAGCTGTGTGTTATCTTTTACAAATGCATCTTGTAGATTGTGATATTTGAACCATGGAAAGGGAAATTCTACATCCATGATCATTCCCATCATATTTACAGAATCAGACTCCAAGACAAATGTGTGTTAAACTATACAGAGGAGGCAAAACAAAACACAAACACAATGTGAGCCTTTTGAAAATGAAATGGGGATGAGACTGACAAAAGCAGTAACACTAGTTCATCCACATTATTTATTTTTACCATCACTAAATCCACTTTTTGCTCATTTTGAAATTAAAGTCACTATATTTCCTACAATAAAGAATACCAGATCAAGCATCTCTCCTTGGAATAATTTAGACCAAAAATTATGCCTGATTTCATCGAGGGTCTTTAAAAACCTTTACAGCAGAGAAAAATGAAGTATCTCTGAATTATCCTTGCTCTTTGAATCCATCACACGGAGAAAATGCTTTCTTCAGAGAATATAACAATGTCATGCTCCCCCCACAGTCCTACAGGCCACTGATGACAAATGTCACTGTTTCCCCCACCTGCCAGTTCCATTCATCCTATACTAATACAGTTTTTTCTGCTGCAGTCACCACTGTGGTCCACAGATGGGATTTGACTTGGGATGGGCATATCAAAGTTATGTGTGTGCTTATTGTCATTGTAATGTAACCTCCATCATTTTTTCCCACAAGCCAACCTCGGAGCTGAATATGTTCCTGTGTGAAAGAAAAAAAAAAAATGGGGAGGCTCTCAGGAAGATAGAAAAACTAAGAAAGGTGATCTTGTGGATCAACATCTCCATCTCTGGACTCTGACAGTGCTTTCCTACTGCATAAACTCAGCATGGATTTCATAAACACCAAGGTTGCATTTCTCATTTTGTATAACATCTTTCAAGGTCAACATCATCAAGCTGGTGCATTCACTGCTTTGCTCTTCAGCCTCATCTTGGTCAAGGCACGAATAAAGCTCCAGTACTAAATGCTACACCTTACCCTGTGGACTCCCCACAAAGAACAGAGAGACCTGAAAGCAGCCCACAACCTGCATGATACAGCCATTCTCTTCTGGGCAACGTTTTCATGCAGCTCAGGATGTATTTTGATTTTAAAAAGCAAAACAAAAAACACCTACAAGCCTCTCAAATGATTCCACAGAGGGTTAGAAAGAAAAGAAGTGCTCACTCTGCCCCAGGGCACAGGTGTGCTCTGCATGTGGGGTATCCATCTGGAGTAGTCCATTTATAAATGGATAAATAAATGGATAAATTGCCAGTAGATTCCACTCAAGATTGTGAATTCCGGTTACAGGATCTTGTAGGACCAGTACAAAGGGTACAAATGGGATTTGGTTTCCTTTTCAGCTTTTTATCTCAAACCTCTCAAGGCAATCCATAAACATGAACACCTACATCCTGCCTTTGAAGCAAGGCTGACCACCAACCCTCTCTGGGGGAGACTGGGGCCATGCAGTGATCACAGCTATTTTCTGTCACCCCCATGCTCTGTTTCATAAAACACAGACAGACCAAAATAAGTAAAAGAGGCATAATCCAATACCATCCAGAATCAGGAGTCCAAAACTCAGTTCTTCCTAAGCAGAACTGATGAATGACAGGCTGAGAGACAGTAATAAGAATAGTAAATTCATGGATAAAATGGGATTATGCTAATTCAAATCAATTTTGGTACAGGAGACTTCAGCAATATCCTGAAAAATTGTCAGGTTAAACACAGACATACCACTGCAATCTCTTCTGTTGAATTTTTTTTTTCCTCCTCTGTGTTAGTGAAATCTTTGCAATGTAGTTTCTTACTTTGGTATTTGTAAAAAAGTTTTGCGTTTTATGACAGCCAAATTGGCTTGAAGTGGCCACAATGTAGTCAGCTCTTTTTATTACTTGTGTGAAACTGAGTTTTTTGTTTTCAGTTGTGGGGGGTTTTTGTTTGTTTGTGTTTTTTTTCCCGCAAAGCAATAGCTGTCTGAGTTATGTGGTTAAATACATTAACCTTGTCCTCTTAAAAAAAAAAAAAAAAAAAAAATCCACTGAATTGTTCAGAATTTGCGTGACCTGTAGGAAAAGTTAAAAAGAAACATTGTCAGCAGAAGGCTGATCCACTTTGTACCAGGCAGAGACAGATTAAAAGAGACTTTGAATCCATTGTTACATTTTAAACTGGTGATCTTTAAGACACTTTGTGGTGGAAGCTGCTCCATCACCTGGAAGGTGTTTGATTTGCAATAACAGTGTTACAGCTGCAACCCCAGAACTCACCCATGTGCCTGCCAAAAAAAAAAGGCTCATGACCTGCAGGTTGCCAGTAAGAAGAGCAACGTGCTTTGAGGAGCAGGATGGATGACACTGTGCCTGTGGAAGGGAACCCCTCGTTGTCCTGCTGCTCAGTCTCTGCACATCAACCTGTGTTTTTGCAGCCTACTCATGTGTGTAAGGTTAAATACACGCCATGAAAGGGGACAAGTTTCCTGGGATCATCCTAGTGCTAACCTATATCGAGTAGAGACCCAAACAAATCCATTAGGTGCAACTGCTGCTACAACTTTCTAAGCTGATTGTTTCCAAGCCATATTCTCTGTCTTTTGTCACAGCTGTTGTATACAAACCATTCTACCAGCTCTGGTGTTTTAGTTTTCCAATTGCTTACTGATTCATATACAACAAAGGGGATATGAGGGACAGATAATTTAAATCTAAAATTATCCTTTCCACACATAAAAAGACACAGATTCCTTTTTACTGCATAACAGAGATGTGCTGTGATGTTCCTTTGACTGAGGCTTGAGAAAAGTATTGCAGTGAACCTGTACTTCAGAATGTCAGAACTCAAGGTATTTCAGCTAAATCAGGGACTTAGTTTTCAGAAAAGGCCTCTTATCTTGCTTCCAAGGCTCTTAAGAGCACTAAGAACATCCAGGTCAAAGAAAGCTCTTCTTGGGTTTGCAATTTTTGTGTTTGTCACTAAGAGTTGCTGTACTATATATATATATATTTTTCTTTTCTATCAGGAAACGCATTGCTTTCTGTGACAACTGTAAATTTGCAGCTTTGCTCCAAGACTATATATAAAACCAGCAAATTTAGAGATGCAGTAACTGCAATATACAAGAACAAAAAAAACAGCAGCACCACCAACAAAAATATTTTTAAGGAGAAACCAGTACAGACATTCTTTAGCCACGGGAAACCAGCCCTACATCCAGCACAGTCATATCACTTAATATTTACCATTAGTCTTTGGTCAAAGAGGTTCAAATCCCAGACAAACATTACAAAAAGGACTGTTGTTCCATTTATTCATTCAGCTGTATTTGTCAGCACAAATATTGAAAAATCCCAAAACTGTCCATAAACATTTGTCATACCCTGGTAACGCCCTTCAAGCCAACTTTATAATATTTTCAGATCTATAATCCTGCTTTACCTAACAGGTAGCATAGCCAATACACAAAAAAAAAGCTTGTTGTGGTGGAAGTTGCTGAATGCAATAACTGTTTTTTAACCCATAATAAGAACCCTTTACCTCTATGCAAATAAATAGCATTTGGAGAGTCAAAGTTCCTATTACCTCATTAAACAATCGAGTAAGCTCTGCTTTTAAGGCTCAAAGTCTGTAGAAAAATCTACAGACAAGAGATCTTTGCCAAAGGCATGAATGGTTAATTATGTTGGGGGAGAAAAAGATGCAGTTCAGGTAACTTGGAGGTAGCAGCAGTTTGGATGATGGAGAAAGAGCCTTACAGGAAGAAGGAAGGATGCTTCAGCTGCCACAGAGCTCATGAGTCACACAGGTGGAATCTCTGCTCAGAGAAATTGCCCACCACTGGTTTTTTTCCACATATACTGCACTCATGTCAATTAAAAAAAGAGAAATATCTCTGAGCTGTTTGATTCAAACCACTTAAGAGAAATAGCTTTGCAAGCCCTAAACATTGGACAACTTGTAACAAAGGGAAATAACCTATGTTTTTAGAAAAATAATTATATAGAAACAAAAAGATAGATCATTCATCATTCCTGATATAACCTTATAAATCCTCTGTGGGTCAGTTCATAGAGTAAAAGAGAATATGGCTTTTTAATATGTTTAATTTTTTTACTATTTCCCCGGAACAGAAAAAGCAATCTTGTGACCAGAACACTCAAAGGGAGCACTGTGTCTTTCCATTTCTGCCCCCACTGCCCTCAGAAAAAGCACCTGAAATTGATTTCTAGGTAAGTTTTACTAAATAAATAGTTATTAAATAATTATCTGCAAGATACATTTTTGGGCTGCTAGTAATTTTAAACTAAATCTATATAATAAAGTCATTGCTAATTAATTAGCAATAAATGTGCCCTGTATTTTTATAAGGAAGTACAAGTAAAATGTGAATAAGGCAAGTCACCTGCATTCATTATAAAATACTTCATTCCATAGGGGATGAGCTGGAAGGTTAAACCTGGGACAGGCAATCTTCTGATTTCTTGCCACCCACTTTGAAAACCAATCTGAGAGCTGAACTTTGAAAACTGTCTTGAAAACCAATGAGGAGACAGATCTACCCTTGTGGAGGTACTTTCTGAAGCTTAGTGACATGAAGTAGGTCTTAGAGCTCTGATGTCCCTCTGCAACAGAAGGAACTGTATGATAAAAAACAAAAACAAAACCCAGCCAAGCGGACAAAAAAGAACAAAAACCCCCAGAACCAGACCTGGAGGATCTTGTACATTAAAAGAGGTTTCCAGCTGATTTCTCATATGACTACCTGAATTTCTGCTTGTTCCTATTTCCTTTCCTGGGGTCTATGGCTTCACATTCCAGAGGACAACAAATCCACTAAACATGAAGGAACTGGAGCAGGACAGGGCAGCAGCATGGGCTTGTGCTGAGGGGCTGCAGATGGACCAGAGCAGAGCCCTCTGTGTCCCTTCCTGCTCACACAACCCCAGCAACACACAGCCTGCAAGGCAGCACCCTGGGGGCTCTGCAGAGGGACTGCCTTGTTTTAACACTCCCTGATGTCCTGAGTTTTCAGTTCTCTGATTCCAGAGATAACTTCTGCCTTACTCCTGAGGAAGAGAAGGAAGGATCATCCTTTCAGGCTTGTTTGGTCGTGGAAAAGTTTGCTCCATAAGGCACAAGTCTCATCTGGAGTTACTCCAGGGACTCAATAGTTCTTTTAAAACCAGCAGGAGGGTTTCTGCAGTTCTCACAATACTGTCAGCAGAGCACTAGGGAATGCTCTCCATTTTCCAGTGCTCTCCTAGTTTGCCTCATACGAATGAGGACAAAATGTGACTGTTATCCTCTTGTACTAGAAGGAGGTAAAAGCCCAGATAGTAGTAATTCTGCTAAACTACCTTGACTCTGGAAAATAATCTGCTTCATCCTCTAACATCACAGGAAAGGGATTTTCCAATTCAGATATTAGATATTCCTGGCTCTTTGAAACACTGGGAGTTGCTCAGCATAGCAAGAACTCTCAAGTAGCAAGGCAAAGGATACTGCTGCCATGGCCCTTTAGACAAGCAAAACCCAAATCTTGGGAGCCTGTTTAAAGAAGCTAATTTGAAGATGATGTTTATGATGACAAAGATGAAATTAAATCTTATTGCCCAAACAGATTTACAGCTTGACATTCTGAACTGAGTGGACTGTCAGCAAAGCCTACTGTTGAGAGAAACAAGTGCCATCACTGAACTTCAATTAATGCTCCCCTTTCTATAGGAAGTGTCACTTTAACAAGCACAGGAAATGGCTGTACTGTTGAGAAGTCACTAATCTCTGTGTTTCATTTGGAGGATTTCCATTGTAATGCCTCTTAAGCTCGGATTATCATTGCTGTTAGACTGTCAGAGAGCAAACAACAGGGAAATGAACTTCTGATCAGCATATATTACTGTTTTATCTCTGATTAATATTAATGAACAAGTAACTGCAGAGCTACTGCCATGCAAAATCCTGTGACAGCGTTATTTTGAAGGCTAGGTGGACCCAGGAAACAACACAGAGTTTCTCCTGTTGGACTGCCCTGATATTGCTGTGCAAGTGTTGAGGGAGCTAAACACAGAAACATTTAAAAAAAAAAATCCCAAAAAACAATGGAAGAGTCACTCAGCATGAAATTTGGGTTGTCTACCTGCTGATCAACATCTGCCAGATATCACATGGGATTCAATTAATTTTATCCAATTAATTAAATTACATTTCTCCATCACTGACTTCCCCGGCACTCTGAGCACCATCACTGAGAGGTGTGGAAGAGAAGAGACTGTGTTACCTCAGAAAACAGCCCTCAGTCCAAGCATGCTAGGAAAATAAGAATCCACTGTACTGAATAGCATATCCTGGCCCCTTTGGAAGATTCAGGCATGCAGCTATTGAAAGCTCCATCTAAGTTCTGAATGTATAATTCCTGCAGAACAAGTACTCCTAAACACATCTTTGATTAGCTGAAAATGCAATTATTTTTATAATAATGCTTTGCAGACAGCTTGTAAGAATATCAATGACCTAATTTTTTCCCTTTCCTTCCCTATTTTAAAATCAGTTTCTGTTAGAAAAGCAGAAGATTTACTAGGGAAATAAGTGCTTCACTTGCATTTAAATGTTGTAAAAGAGAGATTGGCTGTGGTTTTAGACACTTGCATCAAAGTAATTACAGTGCTATATAAAGTATTGGATTCATTAAGAGGCTCTAAAACAATTTTTATATACTATTAAGTGAAAGGGAAAAGAATAAAAATGGAAAACGATAAACATTATGACTTGCTTTCTCTGTCAAGTAAAGTCCTCCCAGTTTTTGTCAAGGAACAAAGACCCCTGACAAAGGGTGGCATGAGGTGCACAATGAAAGAGTAAATAAAGTGTTGGACAGGGACTCTGGAGGTTTACATGCAGTGTCCATCTCGACAGAGGTTCCCACATGCAGTAGGGCAGTTAGTCTATGTATCCATGCAATTTATCCTGTATTCAGCTCAACAAAGGTAGAATTTTCCCTCTGCCTGATCCCTTCAAATTGCAGTCTATTTAGGGAGGTCAGAGTCTCATTCTGAGCATCTATTCAGTGCTTACAGTGGTAGGACACTGGTTTTGCTTAGCTACCAAGATGACACGATTCTGCTGTTTGAAGACACAAACAGCAACATGAGAAAAGACACTCCAGAAGGTTCAAAATAGCCATAGCACAAACAGGACAAAGTTGGTGAAAAAGATGGTTATCAAAGAAAATATTCGGGTAACGAAACCTTTAACCAAGAACACTGTGTTTGTGGAGAGTGTCTCAGGTGTTCAGATGAGATGGTGTATTCTAAACTAGATTGGGCAACACAGCTGGAAACATCACAGAGGCAGCCCCAGGTGTGGGGTTGATGTTTGCTAATGCCTGAATGAATACATCTGTCTGAGATGGTTACAAGAACTACAGACTCACCCTGGAAATTCAGGCCCCGCTTATTTCTAAAACTAAAGTTCCCTGTGAGCAAAGCTGATGCAAAAGAAGTGGGCTATGTCTTCCCTTACTTGTAACCTTCATCCTATGGCTTCACAATTGGGAAAGGAAAAAAAAAACCACCCCGAGACCAGCATGCCTTGAATGATTTATTTTGTCTACTTTACACATTAATTTCCCAAGTGTTTCCTGATTCTTATTCAGTTAACACATTAGGGTATCTAATTCTTATTTGCTACTCAAATCGCTCCTTTGCAATCAAATTTCCATCAGTATTTGCTATCTTATTATCTTGGTTAACCTCACTTTTGTACTTTACTCTTAACTAGAGAGACATTCTGAGGAGCAACCCCATGCTATAAGTTGAGAATACCATAGCTGTGTTTTCCTAACAAAGAAAATTTCTGTAATGTCACTGGGTCAGTCCAGTTATCAAATCCCTGCATCCCAAAGGTTTATCAAGCAACCACCTCCAGCTTGCACTTTCACTGCTTACACTTCTGCAAGCCAGTTAAATCTCAGTAGGACAAAACTGGAACTGCAGAAACTGGACTAAAAGTCATCTTTACCTCAAACTCAAAGCCACATTGACCCCACAGAGAGTGGCGTGGCTCTGTTTGGTGTCAGCTGCTGCACAAGTCAGGTGTGTCTATGTTCTGTAGCACCATGACAATGCCAGTGTGGACCCTTCCAGAGATACCTTTTTGTGAGTAATTGTCTCAGTGTAATTCTCTTCAGGGCACTCTTTCTCCAAGGCCCAAACATTCAAGTTCACATGCAGGAATCCCAGCTGATACCAGTAAGACTTTTTGGTCTCATCTTTGGAACAATCCTGTGAGAAGTAGAAATTCAACTCCTGACTTAAGAAAGACGACTACAAGTGTAGAGCTGTCTCCTTAATTAACTGTACAACATGAAATAATTCCTAAAGCAATATTATAGCTGCACTCTTTACTCGTTACTGCCTTTTCCCCCACTGCAAGGCAGCTTCACTTTTCTTCATACCACAGAACTTCAGCCTGTCATTTTCAATGCATTTCCCTGAATGTTCCCAGGTAATTGTACTATCCTTTTGGTTAGACTTAATACTGCTTTGACATCTCAGCAGCTTATTCCTTCTTATGCTACTTCTGTGATGCATGAAGCTTTCACCTTCCCTCCCATTCATTGCCAATGCCTGACTGCAAACTAAGGAGAATATATTGTAATAGGAGGAATGCAATGGAGAATGATCTGGGCAAAAATGAAAAGCTGAGTTATAGGAGGAGACAGCAAAGCTATTGAACCACAGATGAGTTTGTGTAACCTACATTTTCAAAAGTCTCTGACAAAAAATTAGTTTGAGATCTCTGTGAACATAAAGTCACTGATTTTGAATTTACTAGGAGTATTGGCTGCTAAAGAGTCAATGTCCCAGATAGCCAAATGACAAGGAAGTTAAGAACTAACCTCATCAAACTTGGCTTTTAATTTTATCCCCCAGGCTTATCTTGGATAATTCAAAATTATACAGATGGGATTTCTAACCAATAAAATGTGCTTTTGAGTCCTGAAACAACGGCTGTTATAAAGAAGAAAAGATTTGAGAAGGGTGTGATGCTACATACATTGAACCAAATTTTTCCTGCAGCTATAAAATTTACAGCCTGAAAATATGGCAGCCAGTGACAAGACTTACAATAATTTATCCATATTTTGAATTAGGGAGTTCTAGATACTTAATAGTAATTGTGAAAGTGTTATCTCTTGGTAAAATGCACATTAATCTTGCTCTTTTCCACTTTAAGAAGGATCATTCCCTGGTTATTATTCAACTCAGTGTTCCAGCAATTTTCAGTCCTATCTTCTCTCCTACTGTTAATTTCTGCTGACACCAGAAGGGAGGCTGCTTGTCAGCTGGGTGTTGCTCTCTGCTGGTTTTCTCTGGCAGTGGGATGATTCCCATAACCTGGGGCTCTGGAGTGTTTTTGCCACATTACCAGGCTTTCACAGTGTCTGAAGTGGTTGGAAGGGGCAAAGCAGGGCAGAGGCTGACTCGGACCTTCTGCAGGGGTAACCTGGCTCTCTCCCCTGGCCAGCCAACCCTGCAAGGCTCCCCGGTGCTCCCAGCTGTGTCTGCAGGAGCTCGCTGTGGCACTTGCCCTGAAAGCTTGTGGGAAGATGGAATGAGAACTTCAGGGAGGCAGCTGGAGAAGGGCCCTCCTTCTCTTGACTATTAATTCATTTTCCTACTTGCTCACAAAGTGGTTGGTACGTGCTGCTATCCCTATATACTTACTAATTAGTGTCCCATTAACCTTGAACTGCAGAGCTCCCAGCTGCCAGCTGCAGCTTGTGATATCTTGAGTGTGTGTTTGATGAACTCTGGAGACATTTTCATCTTTTAAATATAGAAAAGCTGAACAGCTTCCCAGGACAGGCAATGCAGCACGGAATCATATGCTTGTCAAGGCCACGTCTGCTCTCCTGACTTCAGACTAATAGAGCTGCAAAGTTAGTGAAACTGTGCAATTCCATCTGGCTCAGACCCAGGCTAATTTCCCAGACAAATATCCATGTGACAGAAATTAGCTGCTACATTGGGCATTAACCATGGCTTTCACTGGTTTGATAACCAAGAGCACACCATAAACACTATGCCAAAAGTCTGCCAGTTAAACTTCTGTGCATTTAATGTCTTTGTTTCCATATTTATTGTGTTGCCACTGTAAATAGCTCCGATGACAGGAGCTTTCGTCAGCACTAACAAGAATTAAAGAACAAGCTCAATATTTCCACAGAAATTAAATTCAAAGGAAATATCACTGGCCATTTACACCAGATTTTAGAAGATCAAGCTCAATATGTATTTTCCAGGCATTTACTCAGTATTTAAAATGTATTTAACCATTATATATTAACATGCAACTACACAATTGACACTGAGGATCTGGTAGAGCCACCCTGTATTTTGACTTCCTAGAAATAAAGAAATAGGAAGCCATGAGTGAATTCTGTCCTAATGTTCTACTGAAAATATTAGGAAATTAAACACATACTTTACCATGACAAGTAGTGGTAAGTGGTCAGCATATTTAGTTAAAGCACTGCTTTGACTTCAACTGCTCTAAAGAAAACATTAGTCATCTATTATTGGAAGGATTTGTATGAGGATAATTAGGTGACCTGACTATTAACCTTAATGTCTCTGCATGTGTGCAAGGTACACAGGCAAAGCAGCAAGACTTTTGATATTTTACTCCTTCTGTTTCCTCCTTTGTATCTAGCTATTGCTTTGGCTTTTTTTTCAAACTGCTAGCTTCTCCAAAATAGGCTAGACTCTCTGAAATAAGAATGCTTTGCTCTTGCCCATGGAAAGAGATTGGGATTCTTTTGTATACCATCCCTTCAGAAATATTGCTCTGTGCTAATGTTATGAACAGTCACTGTAGAGTCTTAGGAGTGTGAATGGTTTCTTCAAGAAAATATTATCTCTTTAGCTTATATTAATATATAAAATAAAACCAGATGGTATACTATTATGTTTAGTTAATAGAATTAGGAGAGATGGCACAAGAGAAAAAATATTTCCACAGTAATTTTGTTTGCCATCCTGGGGTAGTTAGATGAGAAAGTGTCCAGTAAAAAAAGATTTTGCTAAATTATTAAAAGTGAAAAAAGTACAGAACCAAAGTAATATGGATTAATGGAGACACTGAAATCAATATTTTATTACAGTTGCTAATGAAATATTTACCAGACTAATTAAAAAGATACAGCCTTACACTAACACCTAGGCTGATGTACTTTTTCTTATATTTGTGTTTGTATGAAAGCCAAGCAAGTAAATTCATCTGTGACAACAAGATTCTCATCTACGGATCACACTCAAACCTTTTGTTTCCATGGTACCTAACTTCCACTTCTGGCTAATCTTACAGAGCATTCTGAGGGGATTGATCCAACATCCATTGAAATTAATATGAAACACAAACACTGGAGAGTGTGAAAATCAATGCAAAGACTTTCATTAACTTCACAGTATCTTGGCCTGAACTCATCACTCTTTAACGACAGCTATGAAGAATTGCCATCAGGAACAGACTCTTAAATGCAAGGTTGACCATTTCAGTATGAAAAAGAAAAAAAAACTGTTAAAGGCTGGTGAGAACCAAATGTTAGAAAACACCACAAGTAACATGTTGAGAGATGCAAGTAAACTTCCAGCTTCAACACTCATTGCACTGACAGTGACCAACAAGTTGAAGGCAGCCAGAAATGATACCTCATGCAGTAAAAAGTGACTTCTGTTCTCCTCAGCTGGTTTAAGACGGCTGGACAAAAGTGGCACAAAAATATCTTTTTTCCATGCTGTATTCACACATGTATTTGGTGCAAGTCATATATTTTAAACAGTTGCACAATATTTTAGAGATATTAGCTAAACAAAAATAATTCAAGAGCATGCATGCTCTTCTGCTTGCATAAAGGTTCCCATGAGTGAAACACAACTAGGCTTAGAGGGAGTAAAAATACCCAAACTAATCAACTGGAGACATCTCCAAACATGAATTAGGATATTTTTTTTCCATAAGAAAAAAAAAAATCAAATACTTTGAGTCAGACAGCAGAGGAACTTCAAGAATTAGAGTTTATCCCTAAGTTAAAGTACAAATATCTTTTTTTATTCAGAGGTATAAAGTTTGAGTTCCTAATTCAACAAGACCACTGACTGTCAGCCTTCACAACTCCTTCAGAAACACATCAAGATCCAGGTAGGAGTGATTTGTCAATAAGGGTGGCAACTGGAAACATTTCTCTAACAAGCTTTCAAAACTCAGCCTAAAAGGATCTCATGCATCTGTTTGAAATGCAGCAGAATGAATCAGCCTCAGTGGGGAAAGCAGAAGTGAAACAGAAATGCAGGAAAAGCGCAACTTTCCGGCTGTCGCTGCCTCCAGGAGCTGTTCCTGTGACATGGGAGCTGTTTATGGCACCCATCTGCAGTCACCTGCTCACAGGTAAACATCCATCACAGGGGTAGGATCCCACCTGGGACCCCAGGAGAGCGTGATCCTATTTGAAGCCCTTTGCTGGATCTCTGGATACAGGTCTGCACCGTTCACGGCTGCCATTCCAATCGCGTTCTTTTGCTCCAGATTTCAGTCATGAGCACATCTCAAACCACTCTATGCAGCACCATAAAAATACAGACTAATTATACCAGAGCAGAAAAGAGTACCACCAGAGGTCTCCTACACAGCACCTCCAAAGGGAGAAATAATGTGTTCTTCCAGAAGACTTTGAGAATCCTTAGATATCGGGAGATATCGACCAGTAAAGCTGATAAAGTACTCTACAGCAAACGCTCAATCTGCTTTTTGACCTCATCAGAAAACACTGCTTCCCTACTACCAAAGCACCTCCTCTCTGCTCCTTCCCTTCCCACCCCTGTTTCTGCCTCACTCCTGCTGTCAGGAGCTTAGCAGCATATTTGGAAAGAGGACTCTCCATGCTGCCATGGAAGTTGTTCTTTGACAAATTCTTCTCCTTATGGCTTTTCAAACACACAGGCTGCAAGGGTGATCTCTACATAATTTTTCTCTTTTTTTACTGAAGAAAGGCAAAAGCAGAGCTTGGGTTAAACTCAGCAGGAAGCAGTACTTTGCACACCACATCCTCCCTACTCCTTTTCCCTGCTAATTGCTCAGTAACAATGTCGTAAGTCTCCTCCTTCACAACTTATGCAACATTCAGAAGGAATAAAAAAAAAAATCTTCCTGCCTCAGTTCCAAATTTCTTTCCTCATCAGTTTTCTTGTCATTCCCCTCTTTTATCTCGAGATCAATGAACTATACAACCAGTGTTGTATACCAAATGGACATAACAATACACTACTTTCAGCCTCCATAATGCAAATATTTCTTTCACCGTAGATAAAATCTCTGCCTTTCAAAGGCCCACAGCCCAGACAGATGATATGTTTACTGAAAACATTTCTAAATCCCAAAGCCAGTCATTGTGAATATAACCACAGCTCTTCTCTGGCATAAAGAGTTCCCTGCAATAGGCCACAGGCTGAAGATAAATTTATAGAGCATTAATTAAGACACAGGTATGAAGAAAGTGAAGAGATTTAATTTTCTTGCTCTTGAGTGAAAAGACAAACACATCTACCACAGAGATGCCTGGTTGGTGCACTTCTCACAGCTGATATTGCTATAAGTCTTTACCAAACTTAAGAACTTAGGGGACACTCCCACACAGCACCAGCGTTCTTTGACAGCTATAGCACATAAAGAAAACTGTAGGAGCGTAAAATGTTATTTTAAAATCACCAAAGTCCCCTTCCAGGAGGCAGCTGTAACAGAACACCTGCCCAGATGGGATCCCTCCTCAGAAAGGCATCTGGATTACAAAATGCTACATTCAATCTATCCCCAGTGGACAGGTAGACAAATGTAAAAGTACTCACCTTCACAGACTGGCCTGCCCTCTGGTTCTTCCAGACTGCCCACAACAAGCCCTGCAAGCAGGAAAACTTGATGAGTACCTGGTATTTTCCTCATTAAATCTGGGGCCACACCTGCAAAATTGGTGTCTGCAAAGACAGAATAATTGGGGTTTTTTGGACACCCTGAAAATTACCTCAGTAGTTTGAGATAAGTGCTTGTAGAAACCTGCTTTAAAGGCAGCAATGAGTCTGCTCTAACCACAGGAGGTGTGCTTTCCTTAAGGAGGATCAGGCACCACCTCTGATAAAACTACACCTGGAAGCAATGAGGCGATAACACATTTTTTAAAATCTCTTTTGTTTTAATGCTTGTCTCATAACAGTGGTCTTCAATTTCTCTATATATCACCATTTCAAATGCAAAGGTCTGTAACTTAATTAAAAGAGTGAAAATGAAATCATGGTTTAATGACAAGGCCTTTGAAGCATGAGAACAGGAGGTGATTAAACCAAATCTTAAATCTGGGCTTAGGCCGGGCATTTGTTATTTTTTCAAAAACTAAAAGCAGAAAGGGCATTAATTTTAATTATTTCGACCATATATATATATATATATATATATATGTAATCAATAAAAATGGAACAAATAAAGTTTCCCAGTTATAATTAAATTACATAAAATCCATTAGTGGCTGCCTGTGTTTAGCTGTAGAGGAAAATGAAGAGATAATTCTGTGTATTAAGACATACTTTCCAAAGCTGTGTTTTGAGTTCCATTTTCTCATGGCTTCATTTCTTTTCACACTAGATGGCACTCTAGAAGTATTCCTAAATTCTGGATTCCTTTCCATTGTCTTTTAGAAAGCCAACAAATTAGTGATTTCCCTCAAACCTGCTATTGTTTACAGCCTACTGAAAAAGGCAAGTGAATTATACAGAGCAGTACAGAAAATTAGCATTGTTAAATGTGTCACATATATCACTAATAAAGTTTCATTATTTATACTGTCAACTTGAAAAGCACTTATTTCCTAATCAATCAATTCACAACTAAATAAACAGTCATATGGGCATACAACATGAATTCACAGCACTCCTAAATCAGATCTCCCTGAGATTAAGTGTATGCTGGTTGATATCAGGAGAAGAATAACAAAGAAGGATCCTCCTCAGTTTGCTCACTTCTCCCCACCTCGCCAGTTACCTACTCTTATTGAAGAAAAAGATACATATATGTATTTTAGGATAGCTATTATTTTCTGATTCTATTCTGGTTTTTAATTCAATAAATGCTACAGTTCACCCCAAAGGTGATCCTGAAGACCAAGTTAAGACAGACACATTAAAAAAAAATGAAAGGAGTTGGAGACACATTTAAAATTAGCCCATTTCTATTTGGAGATTGGGGATGCAGAAAAGAAAAAGAGATTTAAACAGTCACTTAAAGGGCTTTGTACCATCCAAATCCAGCTGCAGTCTCACAGACGTCCCTTTTGATGTTCACTAACGCTGGAGATGAGTTGTGGTAAACAGATGTCCTTGTCAGGGAAAATAAACAAACTAAGAACCATCAGATTTGGTACTGTCTGCTAGCTGAAAGTAAACTGCAAACTGTTCTTCTTTGCTGGGTTGCAACAGAAATGGGCTGACGTGGCACTGGATACAGGAGTGGAGACATAGCCATAAATACAGGGACATTAACAGGGGCTCAGTGATCCTTGTGGGTCCTTTCCAACTCAGAATATTCTGTGTTCCTGTGTGACTCTGTGATGTCTCCTTGGCCGTCAAGGACCCGATCATCAAGGCATTTGGTATGTCCAAATTTCCGTGGCCTCCTCCCAGCCTTCCCTCCTGATACTGTGACATTTGCAGGTATTAAACATTTAGGCTTCATGTTTGTCTCTGGAAGAGAAACGGTTGCCAGCTAGGAACTGTTCTGCTCTTCTTGCTGCTCATTTGTGATCATTTTAGGTGACTATCACAGAGTTTGTACATCACAGGTTTAGCACAGAAATCTATATATAAGAGCAGAGGTCGGCTGGGTGACACAGGCAGGGGTTTGGGCTCACAAAAGGGAAGATGTCAGAATATCTGTTACTGAGATCTGGGCATCCTTTTTGAATTTACCTGCTGAGACAGAGGCACAGAAACTCTCCATGGAGGTGGAGGAAACCTAGATAACTGACTTGGCTTCTTACCTAGAAGGCAGAGTCACAATTTCCCAATTGTTTAGTTCAAACTTAGCTCAAAATTCAAGTGTTTCTTGCAGACAGAAAGTGTAGGTTAAGCTTTGTTGATCCAAGTACATCCAAAAGTGCATGAAAATACAGACCTCAGAATCTCCTGGCGACCTGGAGTTAAGGGTAATGAAACATGTGAGCCTTCAAGAAAGCAGATGAGCTGGCTGGTGGTGTCACTGGCAGCATAAGGGCTCCTACACATCACTCCACATTGCTGTAGGACAAAATCTGCATCTTCATGTGGACAGCATTAACTCCACACAGTGCTGATGGATTGTAGCAAGAGAGGGGTTTCTCTGTTCCTAAGAGAAGTACAGGACCCAAACCAAATGGAAGCATTCCAGTCCCTGGGGTGGGTTTCATTACCCAAATTGCTGACTTTCAGCCAAGATATTTTGTTCATTACTTCAGCTGCTTAGAGAGATGAAAGTTAGGATAGATGTGCTGGTGAAGAGCCCTTCCCTGTTTCCCTGTCTCTTTGTTCTTAGCCATGAACCTCTTAGGTCTAGAGATAAAGACTGGCATTTCCTACTTCAGACAGACTGCACAGGTCAGGCTGAGCCTGTGTCAGGGCACAGCCTTAATTGTGAGTGGTCAGGGTGGTGGGCAAGTGGCTCTCAACACGGGGTCTGTGCTTGGCCATGTGCAAACACAGTCCTCAATGCCCTCTTAGAATGGGGTAGATTTCATCAAGCAAGAGAAGCTTTGGTGACTTTAGCCACAAAAAGAGAATACGACTGTCTTTACAGCAGCATGGCTAGATCAATAATCTGTGGGATAAGAGGCTTAGGGTGGATGAAAAGTGCATTATCTTACATACATATGTTGGAAAGTGCTGGCAACACACTGCAGTTTTGGAAAATAAACAAATTTACTGGGGGGAAGAGAGAGATTGCTGATAAAACAGAAAAAATACTATACTCAGGTGGTGATTTTAGTCCGAGTGCTAATATTTTATACAACAAAATATTGAATTTGGGAAGAGGCTTTTTCATTTATTCGGCTTTTTAACTTTCCAAAGTGCTTTTATTGACTGATTTTTGTTTGTGGCAGCTAATATTACTGTCACTGTAACAATATTTTTTCCTTATTTAGCTTTCCTAATGCAGTTTGCCCTCTGAAGTAATTTACCTTTCATTTTTTAAAATAAAGCTACTTTTTAAAAACTCAGAGATGATTCACATGGTTTGAGCCTTCATTTTCTCAGATAAAACTGAAGTGTCAAAACTTCAAGAACTGTTGCATTTTTTGACACCCAAGGTCCATCTGCTGTGAATTTAATTGCTGCAATATTAATTGACAAGACATCTGGACCATAAAAGAAAGAGATGTACCCACTTCCTTCCATGTCAAACTTCCCTCCAGACTTCATACTCTTTGTCCTGGCAACAAGATTCAGCTGCTAGGAGAAAATATATCCATGCACAGAATTTCTTCAGTTTCAGATCTAGTTTTATATAAGCTCAGCATAGCATGTCCAGATGCTCACCAAGTCATGGGGATGCCAATCCCAGAGTGGGTGTACAATAGAAGATACTTCAACACCACCTTTCTGCCATTTCAAACTCACTTCATTCAGCATTATACTTTCTGTAAAGCTGTAGGCAGCTCTCTGGGTTGGAGTACTGCCATTCCAGCAGACTACAGAGGAGCAAATACGTTTTGAACTTGAACTATATTTGCTGAAGGCAAAGCTGCAAGTTGCAGCTAAAGCAGCCATGAGCTCTGGGCTCCAGCCTTTGGATGGAGGCAAGGAGGAATTGCTTCTGCAGAACTCAGCTGGATTCAGTGTGAAAGTAAAACAAAAATTCCTCCCAGGCCTATGAAAAAATCATCTTTTCTGTCTCTGGAGGAGCAGAGTTCATGCCTTTCATCCTTTCATGCAAAAGCCAAACAAACCACCCAGCATGAGGCCTGGAACCCTAGGTGATATTCAGCTGGTGGACATGAATGTTTATTTGAGCCTGCAATGGTTTTCCACCTTGCAGTGGGATGAAGTGTTGCACTTTGGCTTCTGGTGAAAATAGAGGAGTGATCAAATTAATAGCTTTGCCAGTTTGGTCCCAAGGCCTCAAGCAGGCTGTAGAAGTCCTTGTGGCTGCAAAGGTGGCAGCTGTAGCCCAGTTGTGCAGTGTGACAGTTCTTGGAGAGAGCTTGCCTAGCAGATGGTCTGACAGAAGATGAAGGGGAGTAAAAACCAACAAGATAGAAGGACAACTGTGATGCTTGGTCACCTTAAGCTGTGAATCAGTTTGATGGTGCAGGCATGTCAAAGCACAGGGTCCAAAGGCACTACCTCTGTGAGCACTGGTGTGACAGTCACAGAGTCCAAGCCCCAGCTGATATAAATGCACTTTCATGCCATGTAAACATGCACTGACACCTTGATGTTGCACAAGGCAGTTGCTTTTAATTATTATCTTCCTCCCATCAACACCAGTCCATATGGGCTGAGGATGCAGGACTTCAGAAAGCCTCTCTTCTTGTAGATCAAATAGATAGACCATCCATTAAATCCTCCCTTCTGTGTCTCTCTATCTTGATGGCTACTCACAGGTATCTAAAAATTTTCTATCATCCTTGAACTTTGTAAAGAGACTGATCAACTCTCACTGTTTTTGAAGCTCAGAAAACGTATTGATTCTTTTTTGTTTTTCTGTTTAACGAGAAAATATCTTGCTCCTTCCATATTGCTCCCCTAATGTTATCAGAAACAGCCTTTCCTCTGCTTCAAGGTGTATCAGCTTTAGCTCTAGCATCAATAAGATGTATGGATATTCATGGGGAACCTTAGTGATATTCATCAGTCCCTATCTCCCAATCCCATCTGTCATCTTCACGGGAAATGTTTTAGCTTATTGCCTATTCCCTAAATGGCCAGCTGTGATATGGCTACAATCTCATAAACGTTTAGAGAATGGGAATGGTTAGGACAGCCTCAGATTCACTTGCACTCAGCCCATGATGGCTGCAGCAGTGCTGATTGCCCAGGAGGAAAGACAGGCTCCCTCTTTTTCCAAGGCCATTTGCAGGCAGGGAAACGAGCGAGTTCTGATTGCCTGGACAATTGTAAAGCAGCCCAGGTGCTGGTGCTGTCCCCCTGTGTTCTGCACAGATTGTTCCAGAGGCTCTGGGGTGCTAAACCTTTGGACAGCAGTATGAAGATCAGGGAAGGGTTGGTGGTATTTTGTGCAGGATATAACTGGTAGAGACTGGTTGCTGTGGGATGGTACCATGGGAACCTGCTGGTGTGATTGATCTGCCTGAGGGAGGGGAGTTTGCTAATTCTCTAATGTAGTAGAAGTAATGATAGATGCTGATGCAATCTGATTTTGTCCCAGTGATTTATGGTTGCACCTGGCAGTTAAAATTAACAGCCACCTTAACAGGAGGTTTTAACCAAATTAGCAATTTGGCTCTGAGATTCTCGCTCTGAGATTCTCACTCTGAGCACCAAAAGGATTAAGAGAAGAGACAGAGTTCTGAGTAAAGAGGACATGAAAGAACTAGGGATGATTTTTTTTCTGAAATTACCACATTTCCAGCATTCTGGGATCTTAGTCCAAGGTCTGTAGTTTCTAAACTGTCTGCAAAGCTTGAACCTGGGACTTGGGCTGCCCCACATCTCCTATGTTTGTACCTACATAATTTTGTGTTGAATCAGTCTAAAACAGAACACTAAAATATAAGGCAACTTTTTGCCAGGCAGATAAATGTCCTAGTACATACTCTCTGAACTAGCTTTCTGATTAGAGAAGTTACAAACTAAAATTCAACTTAACACACTTTCTGCATTACCCAATAGTTTCTAGTCTTACCTTGGACATATTATTATTACCTTGGACATCCTTTTTAGGTAAGTTGCTACAACTTAGAGTATAAGACAGAAAGTTCCACTACTTTTTAAATAAGAAAAATCATTCATCTTTCCTTTTGAAAAAAAAAAATACTTTAGAATGAATTTTATAGCAGCACTTTAAAAAAAGTAATAACATTTTATTTTTACAATTTCTATTTTTTTCATGTTATATAAAACAACTTCACTGTGTAAAATGCTTTAAAATTAAATTTATATTTCTGTGCATGTGCAACATAAAGTTGACACAAAAATCCAATATCCCCTTTTTACATAATAAAAACTTTTCAGGTTTTCTTGAGTGAAAGTTTTATTTCACAGGATCTTTTTTTCCTAAAATCTATATTCACTCAAGATCAAAATATTATTTTAAAAGTACAAGTCTCCTCTTGTGTTACACAATTCATTCCTCACCTTCCATTAGCAACAGATGTATTTGGTAGGGAAACCTTCTCTTTCTCCATTGAGATGCTCATTGCTGATAAATGTAAGAAAATTGGGGTCTCCACACTTTCCTTTCCTCTTGTAAATAATGAGTGGCCCAGTTCACTTCTTCAGAATTCAGTATCTCTGGAGAGATGACAGGAATTTACTTATCTAACTTGATAACTGACATCACCAGCATCCCTGAAAAACAGCAACACCAACCATTCAAATTAATGATTTCACTAAATGAGGGTTGAGCTTCTGGGCCTTCAACACAACACCTACATTCAAATTAATGTGGTGGGGAGCAATGCCTGGGCTGATAATCCCAAACATATTTTCTCTGCTTGTGCATCAGCAATGGGCAGCTGCAGGTGCATTGGCAGCTGACAGACGTGCATGAGACTCTGTGAGGCAGGAAGAGTCCTGCTGGCTTGTGGATTCCCAAACTGTCATTAGCCAAGGAGAAGAGCCATGAAGAGGACCAGACTAAACACAAAGAGATTGCTGATAAAGATGAGGGTGAGCAAACTACAGCAGCACCTAACAGAGGCCTGGCAGACAAAATGGGCAGCCTAAATGAGAAAAAGAAATAATGAGGAACATATATATCCAAAATGAATTTATATTCACGTGATAAAGACAGTTCATAGATTAACAAAAACATCTAAGGAGATGTAATTTGCTTCAATGTTAGTGCTGCCCAGCAAATTTGAAGATGCAGTGATATCTGTGCCCTGCTCCCACTGACATCAATGTGTTTATCTCTTTAAACAAGAATGTTAGTATTGAATTCTGTCTGTAGTTCTGAGCCTGGTGCTCTGCCAGAGTAGGTGCTGTGTAAAAAGAAGATGGAATCCATAGGACTTTAGGAACTTAAATGAGCAAGTTAATCAAAGCTGCCTTTAGTCCCTGGGGATACAGCAGCCAGGGGATTCAGCAAACTCAGGTTCCTACTCTGAATATGGTTCTGGAGGTATCTCTCAATCTGCAGGAAAAATGCATTTTCATCACATGACCAGAGCTGGGGTTTCCGAATACCTGCTCCTTCAAAGAGATTTTATTGGTTTTGGTTTTGTCTTTCATTTGAAGACGTAGAGGGCATGCCCAGTCACTGCAGCTGTTTTCTCTCCTCCATTAAATATCTGTTTATACAGACAGTGAGAATATTTGCAGTAGAATAGGCCTGGAATGGCCAAAAGTGTGAGAAATGTGGCATGGTGGCACAGCAGGAAGTAAAACCTGATGCTCCTATAAAGCTGTGAGAAAAATCACTGCTGTGTTTCTACTGAGCTGTATCTCTTTATAAAACACTCTTCCCACCTGGAGCTAAGAGAAACATTTCCAGCCAAAGTTGTCAAAACATACCCAGATTTGCTGATAGATTTAATTAATCAACATTTGCTTACTGCATTTTCATCTGAAAACTTCCTGCCCAGCTACAGGAGCTCTGAGCCCCACCAAGGGAGTATATATACAGCACTTCATTTACTGAGGATAGTTACCCATTTATAGTCCACTTAACTACTACATCAGTCCTCGGGCTTTCATTTGCATTCAGTAAAGGCTTTTTTTACTCTCTGTCAACACACAAGGGACAGCAGTACCATATACAAACTGGTAAGCATTATCCTGTTAGGGAAATGAGACAATTGATATTTTTAATCCAGTAAACCATGACCTCTATTAGGCATATCCCTGAGCATAGAAGGGGAACTTTTATTTGAATGGAATCTCAGAAAAAAATAGGTATATGTGGAAAATAGGTTTGTCTCCACATCAAGAGCCTGTTCTTTGGGGACAGAGCAGGGGAAAACAGATAGTAATATAAATATCCTGCTAACTTCTTGAATGGCTGAACCACACAATGAACCTTTTGGAGCTGAATTACCATTTAGGAACTTATAAAACATTTGTGTCTTATTTTGCATTACTAAATTTAGTAACTGTTTAAATAGTCATTGCATTAAGATGAAATGAATGCCTGGGGTTTTTTCCTTAAATTGCCTCGTGCTAAAAATGATTTGCAGATATCACATTGCTACACCTTACTCCATCAAAGGAGGAATAAGTAAACATGAAGCTCTCCAACCAGCATCAAATACCCAAACAGACAGTCAGACACTCACTGTCCTGACAGAGGACAGACACTTTGTTTGGTCGTCTGAGAGGAAAGGCAAATCTCAGAAGAAAAATATTAAGCAGGTTACTTTAGCATGCAATGAGCTACAGAGTGCCTGAAATACAGGCTTAAGTTTATAGTTGGGACAATTCTAAAATAAAGAATTTTTAAATGTTGGGAAAAACCTTGAAGGACTCCAGCTATGGCCACCTCAGTGCATTACAGTGATTTTGAAAAAATACAGAGGCCTCTGCAAATGGTTCTTCTGTTCTGGCTGTAGAACCACACTGACAGATAGACTTCCACTTAGTGTCATTTTACTGAAAATTGGGACTGTCCACTTCCATTCTCACTTAGCCACTAACTCCACTAGAAGCTTGGTCTGAAGTGGTCTGAGCTTTCCCCTGGTCTACACTGATTTCTAAGGACTCTCCTTCTGGTGCTCTCTGCCTTCAGTTGTCTGAAAGCGTGCTTTCACATCCTGAGATGTTTTAAGGTGTATGTAAAAACCACCTAAAAATGGAGATAATTAGTCATTCAAGCAAAGAATATCAAGAATGGTGGGACAGGATTGTATTTCTGCATCTAAAGAATGTGGTAAATTCACCACAATTCCAGAGACAGTATCCAGAGGAAGATCCCTTGGCATAATTTGTGATTGCCATTTTTCCCAGCTGGATTGTGTTAATAAATTCCCATACTTGCACACCTTATTGTCCAGTCACCCACACCTGGACACATCCATTTCCATGTCATGCAGATCCCCAGATTACCAAGCTAGAGAGTCTGATGTAATTACCCCTCTCTTCAGGGCCAGAGGTGTGACAAAACTAATAAAAAACCCCATCAAATTCAGTAAACCTTCTCCTGCATTCATTAGGATTCAGGTGAGGAATTAAAGAGAAAAAAAAGGGCTGCTCACAGCTCAAAATAGCACATTTCTCTCATTGGTGCCACTGGGTGTAACCATAAAAAGAACAAAACACAAACCTAACCAACCAGAAAAGTAAATTTTCAATTAAAAGCAATGGTTAAAACTTAATGCAATTAACAATCTGAGTTTGCTTTGATTGCAGGGAACAGGTTCATTCAGCACTGCCTCAAGCTTTCATCTGCTGAAGGTCACTGACTGCCCAGAATGACCAGGGCAGGGAAACGAGTCAGTCTGCTGGAAAACACTGTTAATAGCAGCAGTGCTTGGAAACAGATCTCATGGCAGCACACATGTAGGCAAGGGGAAGAGGAGAAACAGAAGCTGCAAAAGTTGAAGTGTAGCTGCTACTTGCCTATTCTTAAAACTGGCCTTTCCTCAGGTACCCGAAGCTCGCAGTCCACATATCCTAGAAAAGGCAGTCCAGGAACACACAGAGATATCTGTATTCCAAATTAATTTTGAAAGGATCCATGACTGGAAAAATGCTTGCATTGGAAACAAATTAACATTGAGCTTTTACCTCCAGGAAAATCAGTCATTAGTTTTACAGCTCAAGACTCCAGGTTAGAGAAGGTTTTGCAGTGTGGGATGAGCGACAAATGTTTTTATAATGGCCCTTCCATTTTGCCTTTTGGATGTTTTACTTATGCACTGAGAGAATGAATTTTACACAAGATCATTATGAATTGACACAAATTCCTCATCATAAATATGAATGATGATCTTTTTGCTGAACAGGAGGCACTGAAAGGTACAAAGGCATTCAAAAGACATGGGGTTTAAATTTATTTTTTTTAAATTAAGAAGTCTCAAATTTTGTGTTTACAATTGTGCCTCAACTGAATATTGCTTGTTCTTGGTGAAATTTATATGGCATGTGAGATCTTTGGTTCCAAGAGTGCTTTTCCCACTGGAAGAGCCTTGTGGTGTATGTCTAAGCCTTGTTTCAGCTGAGTAACAAGAAGCACCCTTTCCCAGACAGTGAATTTGCCTAACCATAGCTATGCAGCCTCTGGAAGGAAACAGATGCAACAATACAGATAAACCTTTCACTCCCTCACAGGCATATGTCCACGAGCAAGGGGTTATAATGTTTTGCTTTCAGCAGAATGGCCTCTGGTCCTACCCACCATAGGGAGGTAGAAATTGACAGACTCTGGGAACTTGGCACTGATATGATGTAGCTCTCAAGAATTAACAGAGTTTCTGGGTCTTTTTTTTCTTCTCCTATCCTTTTCCAAAAAAGACAAGAAGATAATCTCCAGGCTAAGTGTGCTGAAAAAACTCTCTTCAGAACTCTACAGAGATGGTTTTCAAAGTACTTCAGCTCCACTGAAGTACCACGGGAATTGCAAAGGACCAAACAAGTACAAAATTGATAAAGCTGTGCTATATAACTTGGAAATACGCTGGGAGATTTGCTGAAAACAAGAATACAGAATAGAAAAGCAAAGAGAGAGAAGAAGAAGTGCAAAGAGGGAAAAACAGGATTATTTCTCCTTAGCTAGAAAAAAATTACTTCATGTTCAAACATACCTTATACTCTAGGATCTGCTCACAGGGTTTCATAATTTTGCATTTTTTCCACTTATCATGTCAGATAAAAAGTCTGCCTTTGATACTAATTGATTGTTTCATTTTCACTGGCACACTGTTCAAACAGATGGTTGCCCCAACCTTTTGTTCCTGAGCATCCTCTTGAAGATTTGAAATAACCAGTGAAAGAAATTAATTGAATAATTGAACGCAACCTGGTTCTGCCTGTCCCCTGTCTCCTCTATCAGAGCTGACTTCTAACAGGGATCCAAAAAGTTCACGTCCACTCTGGCCTTCAGTACATGACTTCCTTCTACAGGAAAGTTTCACATCTCCCCATTTCTCTCTCCAGAATTTGAGCAGGAGATATTTTCCAGTCAACACTGTCTACTCATAGGAAATTGTGGTTTTTGAGGAAAGAATATTTTAGGAGGGCTGCCCAGTTTTCATGGGGAACTTAAAAAGAAAGTACATAAAATCACCTCCCTGTACTTGAAAAGTGAGACTATTCCACCTTTCCCTGAAAATGGGAAACATACTTCCTCTAGGGTTTAATACTTCCATGAATCATGGGGCTTAAGGTCCAGTTCTATAGATCTCTGTCCTGCTTTATAGGCCAGCTTCTAAAGCCATGTTCTAGAAATCCATCTTTTTACTAAACCAGACATAAACACATCAAAAAAATATACATCTACAAAGAAAATAAAGGAAATTAAAGCTTTAAAGAGGCTTAATATTAAAAAAAAACCCCACACCACTCTAGCATGAGGCTTTATCTTAAATAAACAGAAACATAAAATGTATGGATCAGTAGCTAATCCTTCTCAGCTGTTTCTATCCAGTGTCTTAATTATGGCATAATGTTGCATTATACACGGGCACTCCAAACGACCCCAACTCCCCTCCATGCAGCATCTGCCACCTTGCATTATCCTGCTTCCCTGTCACGTTGCCCCCAAGGCCTTGGCCTCCATTTGTGAGGTCCTGCAGTGCTGAGCTGAGGGAGCACCTGAGTGGATTTGTTGGTTTGTTGGTTTGCTCCTCCTCTCCAGCGCGCCGCGGTTCATCGCGCCCGCGGTGCCGCCGCAGCGGGGCCAGCCCTGCCACTGACAGAGCCACCCATGTCACTGACAGAGCCACCCATGTCACCAGGGCCTGCCCACGGCCTCGGGAGGCACAAGTCACCCTGCTGCAGGGGGACTGCTGCAGGTACTTTCAGGGCATGTAGAATGTGATCCATGGCGAGTGGAGGAGGAGTGCTCCTCGTGGGAAGCAGGTCTGCAGAGCTCTGAACATTGTGCTTGGCTCTAAAGCTACCTGCTTGGAAATTAAACACTCAGCAAAGGCAGCTGCCAGCCAAATCCTGGTCATTTATTTATTCTGGGAAGAGCTAATCATATCAATCAATTGTTGCTAGGTCTGTTACTTGGTTTACCAGAGTAAAGGTCCTCTGATTACAGTCGTGTGTTTTTAGAGATGTTGCAAGGTTCACCTTTGAATAGAACAAAAATAAAGGCTGAATTCTGGAATGGCTGTGTCACTGATATAGCATGACATAATAACCCTAAAAAAGCTTAAATAATAATATGACTGGAAGATATAAAGCTTCATTAAGCTCTAATGCTCCATGTATCTATTGGCTTAATAGTAGTAGTAGTAATAGTAGTAGTACTATTTTAAAGTCTCTCAGAATAAGTTTAGGAATTATATTTATATAACAGGTTTGCTTGATCACAACACACAGATAACGTAGGCATATCTCTGAAAATCTGCTAAAAGACAAAAAGGAGATTTGCAAGCTATACAAAAAGACTAGGAAAAAGAATTGAAAAAATTAACAGTGGCAGTGAAACATTATAAGCCTGTTAGAATGAACATGTTTGTGCAGAGACCTGGAGTTTCAAAACACAAACGAAGCTTCATATAAGATCATCCTTTCCTTTTAAATGGATGTTACTCACATAAATGCACAGACATTTGAGTTATGCATGCACAAATCCTTTGACTCCAACAGCTACTTTTTAACTGTTGGTTCTATGGGATTTATGTTTCAGAATTCTGAATTACACATCTGAAAACTTTGGTTAAGTGTAGTATTCCAGGACTTCATCAGTATTGGGGAAAATAAGAAATAAATCTATAAAGGCTCTGCATGCCAGTAAACTCTGAGGACTGATGAAGCTGTTAAAGGAACCAAGATACAAAAGTGTTCCTGAGCCCTGTATGAAAACAGGGGTAGTTATTGATAATCCATAAACCTGATCTAAGTGCACCGAGTCTTTGGATATCAAATCTCCTTCTCCCAAATCAGACCACAACCTTCTCTTTTTACCACTCTTAACAAGCCTAACATCCATTTCCCTCAGTAATTATTTATTTACTGTTACTAATTGCATCTTCCCTCCCTATACAATAAAAATCTGTTTAGGGTTGCAGTAATGAGGGCTTTGGAGAAGGAAAGAATCACAGAGTAAAGTTGAGAAATACTATAATTCTTTGCCAGCATTCCCCTTGATACTATTCCATTTCCCTTGGCATTCAAACTTCATCACATCTCCAGAAGTTCATTATAATAGGAATTGGACTTGATTAGATGTGTGGGCCTTAAGACAGAGTCAACATTCATGATGGAAGGTATAGAATTTTCAAAACTGATCATCAAGTGGCCCCAGCAATCTAATTTATAAACCAGGGACTTACTTCATAAGGCAGAGAAAAGATTGATGCTCTTGAAGAAGTGCTGCAATTAACTAAATTAATGAAATCAGGAAACCACACCTACTCCATGTGACTGACTCACTCCTCTGGCCCTGTCTCCAGCTTGAAAAGGTGGATTTAGCAGCTGAAGGGTTTAACATGGAATGAGCACAGTAAGTTCTGTGCATCTAAAAAGCTCCTTCGAAGTGTTGTGAGAAGCACAGCATGGTTAAGAGATCATGGCAGTTAATTATTTCCCTGCCTTGGAAGAAGAGAGCCACACATCCCCGGAGGGAGTCCTTGCATTTCAACAAAAGCCTTTTCTCCAGGGAGGGAAGTTTTACAAGCAGAAGTTGGTTTGTGTACCAGAGTGATCAGAGCTGCTGCTGCCTTTGAAGGTACAGTCAGTTCTTGCAAAGCATTATGGTACAAATCCTCATTCTACCACCTGGCAAAAGTTTTTTTTAGAAAGATCCAAACCCAAAGCTATAGTAGATGTAAAATGCAGCCTTTCATAAAGAATGGTACCTCAAGCCATAGGAAGACACTGAGGCTGAGAGAAGCAGCCTTTGCTTTGCTGCCTCCTGCTCACCTCTGGAAAGGCAGAAAAGCTTCCCCACTAACAGGAAGACTTAGGGAATGTAGGAGCATTCCTATGTTTGCTAATACTGTAGCAAACATGGGTCCTTTGGGAAGTTTACTCCCTCAGGTCTGCACATTCCTCCTCTATTTCCTGGAGCAGTGCCTCTGTGCCTGTAGCTACCACACTTCTCTGACCCCTGCTGCACTGCCCTGGTAGGAAGAAGTCCTTGGGGCATCTCCTCACCTCAGGAGGCAGCAAGAATTTTGGTGACAAGACATACAAGCATGTAAGGCTCGTGACGAGGAAACAGCTTCTCCAGTGATGTTATCCAGTTCCATTCACGTGGAGATGCTGCCCAGTGCCACAGATGGCAAATAAGAATGATATTCTTGTGATTTCTTAGGAGAATATAGGGAGCAGGAAGGCTAAACCTCAAAGAAAAAGTCAATGTGACCAGAATACCCATCCTGACACCATGAGCTGACTTCTGGAACACTTGTTTGGTTTTTCTGAGACACATAACCTTGTTTACAAGTTTTATGAGTCTGATTGCAATTAATTTGCAGTGACTTCAAAACCACTGAAACTCTTGGAGCAATGTGATTCCATGTAAACTGAATATAATTTTCTTTCTTTAGCCCTCTGATATCTTATTTGGCAAGACCAAACAGGATAATTCTGGCAGGAACAAAGGCCAGAGCAGAATTACACAGAAAAAGAAAGATACCAGAAAGTTACCAGTCTTCTAAAAATCAAGTTGACTTGAGAATAAGAGTTTTTAACAAAGATGAGGCCAAGTACAAGTCTACAGAAACATACTGAGATCTGCTTATTTACATAAGAAGGATGTTTATTAACATTACAGTAACCCCCCAACCAAGCATAGGCCCTGCACCAATATCAAGATTATTTTCAGCTAGTAAAAGATAGAAATAGCTAGAAGAGAGAAAGAGAAAAAGAAAAGCTCAAAGCAATGTGATATCCTTAAAGAGAAAACCAATTTATATCAAATTTTCAGAGTGAAATCTCTAACACTTTCCTCCATTGGCTTGAGATGATGCAGACAGGTGAAATTGATTCAAAGTAGTCCAGAATTTCTTGGTGAACTTTCCTTTACCAAAGAGGAAAATAAAAACAAAACAAAAAAACCCTAACAACAAAAACACCAAAACAAAACTTTGTTTAGACTATAAAAAAAGGTCTGTTTCTGATTCCTGGTTGTTTTAGATGTTGAACATTACTACACTACCCGTGTTTCTCAGGTCAGTGCATATTTTCTATTTACCATCTCATTCACATAATCAGCATCTTGGAGGAGTGGGTGGAAATTATTCCTTTAAAGGTTAATCATCATTCAGTTGCTGGACTAGGTTTGCTTATGTACAGTGCCTAACCCTTTCTTTTCCCTACCATCATTGTCCTTCAGTTTATAAAGTTCTCCCTCCCTCATGCTTAATCCTCTCCAATGCATTTGTTTAGAATAATCCTATATTCTCTCAGCCTTCAATTTGCAGCCTTCAGCTGCTAAGCCAGCTAAGCTTTTTTCATCTTCTCCCGCAAACACGTGCTCCGTTCCTTGGTAGTCTCTTTTTGCCCTTCTCCCCATTTCAGTCTGTGAACTGAAGTGACAAAAATCACACACTACATTCACATAGCCTTGGACAGCAGCTAATTACCCTACATGTGCTAAAAGCTCTCCCAATACACTGCTGGGGCTGCATGTCTTGTTTCACATCAGCTACACAGCAGTGGGTTCAGGTGCATCCAGAGACCTCCTCCCTTCAAAACCAAGGTCCTTCTCTGCTTCCAGAGGAGGCATCCTCCAATAACAGTAACAACTCCTGCATTAATCTCTAATGAATGACTTCACATTATAGAATTACACTGCTAGTGGGCCATGTTCTCATCTGAAATGCAGGGTGAATCTTGCCTCATTTCATTAGCTAAAACGAAGTGACCTCAGATTTCCAGCCATGTTACTGATCCATCTTTAGGCAGCCTCCTGGATGAGCTATCTACAGCTACTCTGGAGGCCATTAAAAAGTTGTGTTTATAACATATTGTTTTGTGCATAATGTTCTACAAAGAGAGAGCGCTTTTGCCATGACATATGGTGTACAATGTAAATGAACACTGGTGTAACAAATTAAAAAGCTTTTACAGCAACCTCTAAATGCTATTTATGGCTCCCAAGAGCTACCTAGGCTGGCCACCAGTCAAATAATTGCAGTCACTACACCGAGTGCCAGAGTGCATTTTGTTGACTAACTGCTTCTTCAGTGAGCTGTGCAATCTATTTCTACGAGAAGCACCAGCCATAAAACATCATCCATTTTGACAGCAAAATTGCAAAAGCACAACGTGTTACCAGGTGTCATTCAAGGAATGGAGGCTGCAATGAGGGGGCCATTTGTAAAATCTCCCTGATCCTTAACACTTGCAGCTTTTGTTACAGCAAAGAAAACTCATCGTGATGCAAGGCCTCTCCAAAGCTGAAACCTTTCAAGGGCACAAGAGCCCTCTCCTGTCTGTGCATACTGGGAAAACTGGTGAGTAGGGCTGACTGAAATATAGCAACTGGAAATGTTTCTAGTGAGCGGAAAGATGCAGTTCTGTGGGGACAGAGAACCTGCCAGAAAACACCCATTTTCCTGAAACCTGATTTTGTGTTTAAAAGAAAATTTTATTTATTTGCACTGAAAAAAAAAACATTCTGGAAACAAAAGGAAACCAACAAAACCAGCCCAAATCATCAGTGTTTTTCACATATGTTGTATAG
Organism: Nicator chloris; assembly: GCA_013400495.1. Lineage (NCBI taxonomy): Eukaryota > Metazoa > Chordata > Aves > Passeriformes > Pycnonotidae > Nicator > Nicator chloris. Next base: position 23,896 of record WAAE01005196.1, on the reverse strand, counting down.
AATCACAGAACAGTTTGAGTTGGAAGGGACCTTAAAATTTATCTGGTTCCAAATGCCTGCCATAGGGAGGAACACTTTCCACTAAACCAAGTAGTCAGAGAACCATCCAGCCTGGCTTTGAACACTTCCAGGAATGGGGCATCCACAACTTCTCTGGGCCACTTTTTCCAGCTCCTCACTATCCCCACAGTAAGGAATTTCTCCCTTATATCCAATCTAAGCCTACTCTTCTTCAGCTTAAGGCCATTACCCTTTGTGCTATCATATACACACCCTTGCCAAAAGTCCCTCTCCAGCTTTATTATAAGCTTTCTTCAGGCACTGAAAGGCCACAATATGATTTCCCTTGAGCCTTCTCTTCTCCAGGCTGAACAACCCCAACTCTCTCAGCTTTCCTCACAGGAGAAGTGTTCCATTCCTCTAATCATCTTTGTGGTTTTCCCCTGGACTTATTCCAACAGATCCAACTCTGTCCTGTGCTGGCGACCCCAGAGCTGTTTCTGGGAATTAAAAGCCAACCAACCACCCGACAAAAAACCAAACCAAACCAAAACCTGAAGACGAGCTCTTTTTACTATTTAAAAAAGGTATATGTTAAAACATCTAAAGTGTTGGGTTGTTTCTGNGTAGGGCTGCCTGAAATATAGCAACTGGAAATGTTTCTAGTGAGCGGAAAGATGCAGTTCTGTGGGGACAGAGAACCTGCCAGAAAACACCCATTTTCCTGAAACCTGATTTTGTGTTTAAAAGAAAATTTTATTTATTTGCACTGAAAAAAAAAACATTCTGGAAACAAAAGGAAACCAACAAAACCAGCCCAAATCATCAGTGTTTTTCACATATGTTGTATAGAATCACAGAACAGTTTGAGTTGGAAGGGACCTTAAAATTTATCTGGTTCCAAATGCCTGCCATAGGGAGGAACACTTTCCACTAAACCAAGTAGTCAGAGAACCATCCAGCCTGGCTTTGAACACTTCCAGGAATGGGGCATCCACAACTTCTCTGGGCCACTTTTTCCAGTTCCTCACTATCCCCACAGTAAGGAATTTCTCCCTTATATCCAATCTAAGCCTACTCTTCTTCAGCTTAAGGCCATTACCCTTTGTGCTATCATATACACACCCTTGCCAAAAGTCCCTCTCCAGCTTTATTATAAGCTTTCTTCAGGCACTGAAAGGCCACAATATGATTTCCCTTGAGCCTTCTCTTCTCCAGGCTGAACAACCCCAACTCTCTCAGCTTTCCTCACAGGAGAAGTGTTCCATTCCTCTAATCATCTTTGTGGTTTTCCCCTGGACTTATTCCAACAGATCCAACTCTGTCCTGTGCTGGCGACCCCAGAGCTGTTTCTGGGAATTAAAAGCCAACCAACCACCCGACAAAAAACCAAACCAAACCAAAACCTGAAGACGAGCTCTTTTTACTATTTAAAAAAGGTATATGTTAAAACATCTAAAGTGTTGGGTTGTTTCTGGGCATGTTTTCAGGGTTTTCGGTTGGTTTCAAATCAATGCAATAGGGTACCTGGTAAAATTATCTTCTTTGCTCCACCTGAGCACAGCAAAGGGAGGGCAGGCAATGGATATTCCACAGCTCTGAAAATGCCACATTTATCACATGAAAATTGCCTCTTGTTTTTCTAGTGTAGGTACATTTAAATACAGTAATGGTGGTGTTGCTACATATCTCCATGTGGGTTCCAAAGGGGACAGCAACAGGCACAGCCCCATTATTTGAGGCTGTGACTTGTTTTGAGGCACACATCCCAGGATGATGGCTGGATTGCTTATAATTGAGCCATCCCCCTTGAGCTGTCTGCAAGCCAGGCTTAAACTTACACTACAGTTTTCCACAGCCAAAGGTTTACTGTCAAATGAGCCGTACCGGTTTGTGACAAAATTGCTGTGACATTATGGCTTTAATAGGCACTGGCAATGCAATCATCAATCATGGATACTATATTTAAGTTGGAAAACACTTGTGTGGCTTAGAAAAGAGAAAACACATTAAAGACCTGCATAGCAAGTGAGAGTATATGTTTGTAGTGTCTTGCTGTAGAGAAGTTTTGAAAGCAGTAATTTGCTGGTAAAAACTATGAAGAGGATGCCTGCAGAATTTAAAGAAGATAAGAAGGTGAATGGGAAAGAACCAGGGGCTTTGGCCTTTTTCTGCATTCTGTATTTATTAAGCATTTTATGACATTGTAGAAAAGAAATAACTGTGCCCAGGACACAAAGAGTTATGCGGTAATTTAGGAAATGCTCTTCCCTCAGGTATTATGTCCCTTTCTTCCAGACACTGCAATCCAAGACATCCTTTGTAAAAAACAAAAAGTAAACTTAAAGGCTCTGAAATGATACTATCAGAAAAGTAATGGGGTTTTTTCAGCAGATTTCTGAAACCCCACTCTAGATCCCCAGCTCAAAGGGAATTAAAAAAAGTCAATGTCTTTACACCATTATTTGTGACTAGCAGGTTTCAATCAAAGGCAATTGAAGCTCCAGGCCAATATTGCACTGCACTCGGGGCCATGTCTATCACTGAGAACAAAATACAGTTGACAAAGGGGAAAGGTCCCCACAAATCACAGTCCAGACACACTAGATTTTCTAACTGTCTAGACAAATAGGACCATCCCCGTGCCAATATTAATAAACCTTCACACATTCCAGTAAACACTTGGTAGCTCCATCTCTCTGTCAATCATTTTTAGCCCCTAATGAGAATGCTTTTAACTGTAGATATGTGACTGTTAACAGCAATTCCCTTAACTCAATATTCCTTTGCCAAGCAAGCAGCTTCAGTCTGGCCATTATGCATGGGAGAAATCTACATTTCCCATTATTGGTGACTGCATTTATATTTGAAGACTAAAGGATTAAAAAAGCTTAGGGATAAAATATTCTTGGTAGCTGATTTGAATAAGGAAAAGTGTCAACCCTGGGAAGCAGATATTGAGTTGAAAATAAGGCAATTAGAGAGAAACTAAATTTTTTATAACACAAGTTTAACAGAATTAAGCCTATACCACTTCACACATTAACAACTTTCCTACATTTGCCAAGCAACAATAAAAAAACCCACCAGACTTTAATTCCTCTAATATGTTTCTAATGGCAGTGAATGTGTCCCTAAATATCAGTGGTCTTGAACCAGAGAAATTACAATTGTGCAGTCAGATAGTTTCATAAACAAGTATTTGTACAATGCATCTATTATATCTCCTCTCTCTAAAAAACGAGGAGGCTATGCTTTTAGATATAATTAGATAATAATGTAACATTTAAATAACTTCTCAATTGCTTATTTGGGTTCAAACATGCTGACTTAAATCTGATTAAGCAATTATGAACAAATTTTCTGTTATTTTGACCAGCCTATTAGCCATCTAATTTGGTTCCTGAGGGTAGCAGATAAAAAATAACAACTAAAGCTATTTCAACTCCATAACTGGGATACAGCAGCAGATTACCAATTACACTCAGAAGATGAATTACCAGTAGATTTCATCTTCCTTAAATAAATACCAATTTAAGTCAAGTAGGTCTGAAAATCACTTCATGCTGAGGAAGTAGCTGTATTGCTACCTTTAATGGGAAATTAGCAGCGTGCTAGAAGATCTGTGAAGGAGCTGAGGACATTTTCTGCTTTCAGTAGATGAGGGCTCAGCTGCTTCAAGCATAGTATAGGTAACTTGAAAGGAGCAGAGAAAATCTGGAGCAGGAGTCCAAAAGCTGCTTCACTGTCACTGAGAACAGGAGTTTATTTAGTATTCACATCCATTTCTGCCAGACTTGAGATTTCAAATTTCAGAAAAATTAAGGACATAACAATAAAATGATAACACATTTAAAATTACATTTTCTCAGTACCCAAAAAGTCTGTTCATTCAGAGAAGTAATGGTTGCCCATTTAATTGCAGGACTGTTTATATTATTAATTGCATCTTGTTATAGGTTAAATACATTTGCTTTGGATTTAACTTTATGATTTAAATGCAATCATGTAATAGACTCAGTTATAAGAAACATATAATTACTACATAGGCTGGGAAACTGGATTATCATTGCAACATAAATAAAAGAGACTTTACTGCTCCTGATATTAACAATTAGCAAACACTTAAATTGCTGACAAATTTTTACTTGTTCCTTTGGTCATTATCTGAATGGTTTGTTTCCTCCCTATGGAAAATGAAGATTTCATGTCACAAGAGCTGTAAATGGCCAGGTGATGGGAAGCCATTAGCAGCAGGCTCACCACATAAATCCAGCCTGTGAAATAAAACCAGCCTGACACCACACCTGCTCTCTGCCTTGCACATCACTGTTCTAACCTTTTCCTTCACAGCACTCATGTGTCCTTGGGTACCTCCCCTTCTCCCTAGGGATTCAAGTTTGGTAAAATTTAGTGACTACTGGCCTAGAGGTGGACTAGAAGTTGCTGTTGGTCCCTGCTGGCTTCCTGGTTCAATATTGCCTGCAAGGTAGAGCAATCACTTCCCCAAAACACCTTTCTGCTGTAAACCAAAATGCTCATAAAGACACTTGACACTGGCCTGTCTGTCCACACTCCTGTTCCCCCTCTAGAACACCAGTTCCTACCCCAGTGACCCTTGTTCTTGAGACTTACAGCCCTTTTAAGCTGAATTCCTGGTTATTTAATGTCACTGGGCTGTGAATAGCAGTAGTCAAAATAACACAGATAATCAATTACCTGTCCCCCAGTAAGGTATTATTTAAATTAATCTCTCCTATTTGTTTACATACTGCCCATTGACTTTGACAAAATCAAACTGGGTGTATCAAGCTCACTTCAGCTCCCATGTCACGTAGCTAATTTATTCAAGTCAACTAGACTATCTTATTCATTTATCTCAAAAATAAAGATGTGATCCCTCGAATATAACATGACTGAAATTGCTGGATTCAGATAGAAGTAAAATCAGATATCTCTAGCCCACTGGCAAAAAAAAAATAATCCCGTGGCAGAACAGCAGCCTGTCGAGTTTTATTTGTAGCTAAATGAAACAGGTATGATAAATGTGAATTGTGACAAAAGGGGATTATGTGAGAACAAATAAAGTATCATTTGTTCTGCAAAATGTTTTACAGATGTCTTTTCTCCCTGGCTACCATGAGCTGATTCCTAATTGTCTAAGCTTTGGCAACCACACCCCTTGGGGGTTCTAATCTCCATGGTTTAAGACAGTCAATATGCAGGACAATATACAGATTTTGTAAAAAACCCCACATTTTGCATGGTTTAGACCTAGTAGGGAGAGGGAGCTAGGCTGATCTGTCATATGTGGAAATAAATAGGAACAGTCAAAATTTGAAACCACCTTAACATATATTTTGGGAAAACAGTGGTTGCTGCAAATATCTGCAATTCAAATCTCAGCAATTTTCATCTCTTTTTATGAAAAGTCCTTCCAGCATTTTTTGAAGGATTAGTTATATATTAAAAGAGAGACTTTTTCTACTGGGGTAAACTGTCTTTCAAATATTTTTGGCTCAAGCATAAATCCATTTACCTTTCACAGGCTGTTTTGTAGTTCTTCTTGTGGTGCTCATTAATTAATAAACAAAATCTACTGCATTTAAGACAGACTGTTTTTCACTCAGCTTTATTGCCTTTCATTACTGCTTTGAGACTTCATCAACTTACAAAGGATAGGTCTGTGAAAAATAGTACAAAACTATAATCAGAAAAGCCAAGGTGTTTGGGAAAAGTTAATAAAAACTCCAGGTAGCCCAAATTATGGCACTTCAGAGATTTCAGTTTGCTCTTGTCCCACACTGGAACATTTGTCTTTCAAACACTCCTTCAAATATTTTCATGAGAGTTATTTGTGTTGGAAGATCTAAAACATTACAAGGGAAATAATGTATGCAGCTCTCCTTTTACCCCACAGGGAATTGCTGGAGATGCAGAGGGAGAAGCAGGACAGCAAAGTACTGCATCACTTGAAGATGATGCTTGGCAGCTCTCTTGCTCTCTGAGGCAAGGACTCTGCTCTGCCAATGGATAATGTACCTTCCCAATATGCAGAAGTTATTTTGAATGGCAAAGTGGTTAAGCAAGGACTGAAGGACATATCTAAGGCTTGCCTCACCTGAGCAGTCAGAAGCAAGCCTGCAATATGATTTTAGTTTTACAGGCAGTATCCTGGGACACTAATTCTTTAGAAAGCAACATTTTCACACAGTTGACTCCTTCTGTATTAATTGATAAATTGGATTTTGCTAAGCTTGAACACTAACCTCTTGAAAACACTTCATTCCAATAGATTAGACTGGAAACAAAATGAGAAGCAACTTGAACAGGAACCAGGTATTGGAATAAAGAGAGGATCAGTGACATATTTTCTGAGGAAAGCTGGATATAGGCATTTCCAGGGGAGGTGGAAAGTGTTCAGTGGTGGTGCATCCTGCTCATCACCTTCTGAGCACTTTCAGCTTGTGGGTGGTTGCTTTCACCTTTGAGCAAAACAGGAGTTGAAGAAGAATGCTGAGAACATGGTGCACTGCCTCTCTCTATCTGCCTGAAAAAAGAGGGATGCAGAGCCAAGGCAAATAAACACACCAGACAGTATAGAGAGGAGACAGGATTTGTTCTGTGGCTGCTATTCTCTCTTTCCTTGTCACAGAGGTAACGAGTGAGGCAGAGGAGGAATGACCACCCCTTTTCCAGATACACTAGAAGGTATCTTCAGGCAGTTCTACAAACTCTCCCAGAGCACATTCCAATATCATGCCTGTTGTCTCTTTCCACTGCAAAGAACATACTTGTCAGCATATTGCAAGTATGGGGAAAAAGTCTTTTCTGTGCTAGAGGACCAAAACAGGAGTGACACTCACAAGAACTTATCAAATGTGTCATGAAGATCATCTCATTTTGTGAGTTCTTCCCTCAAAATACACAAAGACATGAATACTAATACAGCATGCTTTTGTTTCTTTGAATAGCATTAAAAAAAAAAAACACCACAGCTTACTGTCTAAATCATATCCAGCAATCATATTTCAGACCTAAAAAGACTTTCCAAAATCCTACTGATTTAAGGCATGCCCACTGATATCACAATATTAATAATTCCCAGCTGTAAGTGCCATGGATCTGTAAGTGAAGCAGAGAAAGCCTGATCCAGATTCTCACAAACTTTATCCTACATTTGATCAGTCAAGTCAAAATTAGGTATGACTTTATAAACTACCCATGCATTTAGGTCTTCATTATCCCAGCATGGAAAGTTTTAGTGGTAAAAGCAAAAAAAGGTGTTGAAAAAGACCACTATGGCTGCCAGGATTCATCTGTACCTCTCCAGTGGGTTCTCTGTAAGTGATTTTTCACTTCAGGCATATAAAACTTACAGGTACAGTGAGTGCACAGGGCCCTCCAGTTGCCCCAGGCAGCAGGGGAAAAGTGTACAGCAGAAACAATAGCTCCTCTTATGGAATGTGTTCTTTCACTATTTTCTGAATATGAAAAGGTTGCTTTTAATACCTGCTGCCCTTTTCTGAGCAGAGCAGTGGACCTCCTCTGTGCTGATAATGACTTCAGTACTCTCACAGCTTATTCCTTCTCAGACATTCAAGATAGAAAGTCTCATTTTCAGCAATTTCAGAAACAGTGATCTGAGACACAGAAGTGAGGAATGACTCAATTGCTCAGACCTGTTAGGGAACACATGCTAAGCAAATGTATCTATCTTATTAAAAAAACCCACCTTGAAGTTCAATGAAAACCAGAGAAATTATCTTACCTTCCTTGGGAATCTCCTGTTTATTGAATATAAGCACATATCAATTGATGATAATGTGAATTATGTGTATGTGCACAAAGTGGAAGAACAGAACAATAAATATTTACTGCCAATCCATCATACTTTTTTTCAGAACAAACATAATAATATTTATATATTTGTGTGTGTATGTATGTACGTATATAGGTATATACACACACACACTTTGAAATAGTTTTTTTCTTTTAGATGCCTGGATAACACCTTCCTGCTACATTTGAAGGCCAAAAAATAGCTCTGATCACCACAGTACCTTTGGTAAGAATATGTGAGCTTCTGTAGCAACATGAATCCAAGAAACACCAAAAATACAAAACAAAATCCTTTCACCTCATAATAAGTGATACCTAAATCATACAAGTTGCAAGTTTCCTACTCACTGTGAAATGACAGCAACAGTTCTGAGGAAGGAAAAACAGTCCTTGACACAACACACAAGTTTTCTAACAGCCCCAATCTCACTCAGAGGTCTTTGGAGAATTGGTTGGAAGATCAAACAGCACTTTGAAAAAATTTCCCAGGACATTTATTCTCCTTCAAATCTTTTTTTCTTGAGGAGACATCAACAGGATTTATTCTCAAAAAGGTGATTTGGATGCTAAAGAGTTCTGCAAACTGTCACTTTTGTATTTGACTTGGTGATGAACTGAGCTGAAATCCACCATGACTAAGGAGAATACAAGCCTCTGCATCACCCCAGGAAAAGAGCAAGGAATGAATTATCAAACTGATTCCCTAAATGCATCCAGTCTTGCAATACTGAATTTATTACCTGGTCCTGAAACAAACCTTCTCACTCTTGCATACCTCACCAGCTCATGGACCACAGGAAGATGTTACAGCCCTTGCTCTTTCTCTGCCTTGTCTCAAGGGGAAGCCAATTCAAAGTGAATCATCCCCTTTATATCCAAAACAGTCAAAGTAGAAGGAATAACCTCTCTTATTCTGTCACTCAGCCATAGATAGGATGACACAGCCCCTTCCTTTTCCTCACCTCTGCATGCCAAATAAATAAGAATCAGAGGATGAAATCTACCATTAACAGGTGAGGGTGGAACTGTCAGATAAAAATCCATCTGCATGGAGGGATGTACTGTATTTGAAAAAGTCCTTTGTACAGAAGAAAAACAAAGACCTTTGGCCAAAATATAAAAATGTATTCCCCCTGTTCCTACAGTATTTTTTCATAATCAACATTGAATCCTACACAGTGGTTCAGACTCATACGAATACCTTAAAAACAAGGGAAACAGTGACAGGAGAGAGTCCCTGCTCACAGTTCCATAGCAAGATCAGCAAGGTCATACACAGTAGGATAAAAATGCAGATAAATAATCTAGAAACCTTTACTAGCAACAGAAATGGGGTTGGCCCACTTCGACCTTCTCTTCAGAAAAGAAAAGAAGGAAAAAAAGAAGGAAAAAAAGAAGGAAAAAGAAGGGAAAAAAGAAGGAAAAAAAGAAGGAAAAAAAGAAGGAAAAAAAGAAGGAAAAAAAGAAGAAGGAAAAAAAGAAGAAGGAATAGAAGGAAAAAAAGAAGGAAAAAAACACCAAACCACACCATTTTTTGGAAAAGAGAAGCAAGTGTTTCCTGGCATGGTTCTTCACATTGCTCTTTGCACCAGAGCACTTTGAGGAAGACATTTTTAGTTCCTCTGCCAAACAAGGCAATGAAAACATATTGTCAATGTTGGTCAAAAAATTCTGGGAATTGTAATATGCTTCTAAAGCATGCGTGATTCTCAGGCTTTGGAAAGAAAACACTGTTTTGAAATAAAAAGACAGTATTTTCCTAGAAAATCATCCCCTTTTTCTCAGCTTCCTTAGTGTTTTTCTTTTAAAGCAGGAAATAAGGAAAAGTGAGAGAAAAAATATTTTGAAAATGTGTTTTCACCCCAGCCAATAATCACCCCACTTTGAAAAACACATCAGAGTATTTTACAAGGGATAACATCATTAGTTTTCTTCAGTCAGTATTCTCCCACACTGTATGCCATTTTATGCCTACACTGGCCAACTGTTACAGAAGCTAGAATTGATTTTGATTTGTGCAGTGAGTTTTCCAAACCAGAATTAAAATATGTTTTTGCAATGAAGGAGATAAATCACTGACATCTCAGTGAAATAAAAAATACACGGTGGATTTCGATAGGCATAGGAATGACCTTTGATAAATGTTTCCAGATGTATACAAATTTGAGATTACATACACCCAGAGAAAAAAAGATACAGCAGAAGTAACACAAAAAAGGGTAACAGCAGAAACTCAACTGAGTCAGTGACCCAATAAAAAGTTCTTTTCCCAGTTAAATGTGACTGGAAATAATTGCTGTAGGAAAACCCAGCATAGCTTAGTTTGACAACTGAATGTTAGGAAAAAAATTTCATTTCAAAGTCTCAGTTCAAGGAGACAGTGTTCTCCTTCAGAGCCACCCACTAGTAGAATAGATTCAGATACCTTCACTTTAGCCTGTAGAAAATATCCAGTCTGTCTGTAATAATTGACACTGCAGCATTGCAGAAGACATAAATTTGTAGATGGTGGCAATCCCCATGATTTTTTTATCTGTTGGGAATCCAAACAGAAATTTTTATTAAGTTTTTTGTGGGCAGAGGGGAGCACAACTGAGATTTAGGAGACTATCATAGAAAGAAAGAAAGAAAGAAAGAAAGAAAGAAAGAAAGAAAGAAAGAAAGAAAGAAAAAGCTATTTGTTATAAAGATAGTCCTAATAAAATGAGAACACTTTCTTGCTATGAACTGGTAAAAAAAATAAACCAGCCCAACCCAAAACACAACATTAATTTGCAAAAAACTGTAATTGCAATCTTCAGTGTAAACTACCACCTGCTCACATCGGAGAGCTTGAGGTGACAAGAGAAGTCCCCACTAATGCACAAGGGCAGGAATGCACCATTGCTCTATATGTGTTTAGGCATCAGAAAATAATGAGAGTATGGGGGAAATGGGTTAAGTGCTGCAGCTTGCTCCATGCAAGAGAACTTCAGAGACCTCCAATGTGGCAACAGGACACGAAATGAGGAGACGCAGACTCCGCGATGTCCAAGGTAAAAAAAAAGGGCAAGTGTATTTCTAAGATTGATATTTATAGATTTCCAAAAGTGACCATGGATTGGAGCGTGAGATTGCCACCTCTTGAACCCCACTGGTCAAAGCAACAGTCAATCAACTTTCTCTTCCTAGCAAAAAGAATTCTAAACAAAGAGAGGTGGTTACAAAAACAAAAGTTGTTTACATGAAAACTGTGAGAACTCTGACTCCAAGAACGTAATCTATCAAAAGGCTAAGAAAAACTTTGGAAGAGCAGGGCAACACTCCAAGGCATGAGGTGTGAAGCCCTGGCAGAACCCAGGGAGCTCCCCACCCCTTTGGCCCCCCAGCTAATATAAGCACTGGCTTTCCTTCCCACACGCCTCAACCTGCAGAGCCCGTGAGTGTCCCGTGTGTCTGACACAGGGAACTGAATCACGGCCACAGCCTTGTCACTTCGGGTCACACACAAGACACACCACCAAAGGCAGCTAAACTGACATTCCAAGCATGATCAGAAACATGTACTGATAAGTAGGATAAAAATACTGCTGCCAAATAATGGACTCCTGCTGTTAGTTCAAGCGCGGAAGCCTTTATGTTCAAAACAAAAAGCACTGATCCCATAAAAGAGCTTTTGTTCCCAGAACTTGATGGGGGTTTATGCTTAACAAACAGTGTAGCACGTTGCACATTTATACAGATGTTTCCAAACCATAACATCATGGAATATCCTGAGTTGCAAGGATCGTCCAGTCCATCTCAGGGCCCTGCTCAGCACCAGCCCCAAGAATCATAACGTGAGAGTTTTGTCCAAATGCTTCTTGAACTCTGCCAGGCTTGATGCTGTAACCGTTTCCCTGGGGAGCCTGTTACAGTGCCCAACCACCCTCTGGCGAAGAATCTTTTTCTAATGTCCAACCTAAACGTCCCCTGACACAACTGCAGGCTAGTCCCTTGGTCCTGTCACTGATCACCAACATGGCAGAGGGACTTGTTCTTTCAGGTTTTAGGTAATGCACCCTTAGTGATTTTTAAAGAACTTCTTCATGTCTAGGCTATAAAATCTGTATGAAGAGTGACCTAATCATCTGGCAACCTTTCAGACTGAGGCAGAGCTTACTTTTTAATTTTTTTTTTTTTTTTAAGAAGAAGACTGCCATTCATGTTCATTCCACATCCAACTGGAATATCCAAAACCTCTGTATTTTCCTTGAAGTCAGTCTGTATTTTCACTCCATGTCTAATCCAATTCTGAATTTCATTCAAATCCAACATAACATATTTTCTTTCCTTTACCTTTACCAGACAAGTGAAAGTTATTTACATCAGTAGACAACATACTCATCTCTGTTCAGCTAAAATATGGAGCATTGTTATCCTACCAGTAAATAGACACACCCCATTTTGCTTTCATATTAAAGGAATATTCTTTCCACTGGAAGGAAACTGCTGAATATTGACCCACTGTATTTCTTTCAGGCATCTGTTAAGCTAATTACTGCTTAAGCTAACAGTCCTGTACTTTTTTCCCTACTTTGAGGGATGCTGGGAAAAAAAAAATGCAAAAGAAAATTCTTGTTTATTTGTTTTAACATAATGATGGTTGTGACAAACTCTTTATTGTTTGATTATTTTCTGGTCGAACTAGCCACAGAATTAGGGTTGCTAAATTTTAATTTCTCAGCAGCTTATAGCTGAATGCAAATTTTAATTGGCTGCTTGGTGTTTTAGAGCAATAGATTAATCTTTGTGAATCATCTTAACTGGCATGTTTTAGTGGTCCAAGTAATTTACTTACATGATTTATTTCTTTGTATTTGAAGGAAAAGTCCATATAAATGCCTTTTTGTGAAATGTCCATGTAGCACAATAAATGCAGGCAAACTTCTGCCTTCAGAAACTGATCATTTAGAAGATTTGAGATCACAAGAGAATACTTTTTAAAAAAGTATTTCTTCCCTCTTCAATAAAATTGACTTCTACTTAAAGCACGGTGTTTAAAAGATTACAAGCTAACTATCACACAAAAGAGGAATGTGAAGAAACCTAAAGGCTGAGGTTGAGGTCCATGTTTCTGTGCCCATTTTCCCACTGTGTCTGTAGAGGAAGGAGTGACCCCAGAGCCCCGGGCTGAGCCTGGCCCAAACACCGAGCTCACATCAGCAAAGCAATACCAGCCCCATCACCTGGGCACCAGGTACACAATCAGTGCTGGAATTAGAATAGCCCCAGGGGGAAGGATCCTCTGCCTCCCTATTTCTCCCCACCCCTCCCCACCTCAGAGGCCAGGAAAAGCTCGTGATCTCAAATGTCAGGAATACTTAGCTGGGGGTTTTATTGGCAATGTACTCTGCTCTCTCTCCTTAGGTCTTTGGTGTAAGAGCTTTCAGAGTACATTGCTGAACCCTTGGATAACGAGCAATCACCATGGATGGCTTTTCTCCTGATGCAGGCAGCTGAGAAGGGAACTGCATATGACACACGCTGATCTGGCTCAGCACGAATCCTTTATTGCATAAATCAAGTTCATGTTGTTTATCCAGGCAGTATAAAAATTCACTTACAGATTTTATTTATTTAACTGCACATTTTATTCCGCTTAGTGAATAGCAATCTGCCTGACCTTATGTGTGCTCTGCAAATGTGGGCAAGGAAATGGTCTTGGTAACAGGACAAGAAAGAACATATTTCTGCCTCCACTCCTTGGAAACATGGTCACTAGAGCATCCCCACTGCTGGCAGATTTCATTATTGCCAAAGAGGATATATTAACTTCTTTTGCATTTCTGCACCCCACTTGAGGAACCAGTTTTCCAGATGTCATAATCATAGAATATTAAAAGCTGAGAGAATCCAAAGATTTCCCAAGCTGAAGAATTCAGTCAGAACAGAATCCCCATTAATTTAAATGGCTAATCTATTTCAAATACTAAAATCTAAACCTTTTTAGCTGGATCCCAGTCCTCGAGCTGCTTTGTACAGTAAGCAACTGGTTTCCATTATTTTCTCAGTAATGTTTATTTCTGAGTTTTCTGCACTACTTTTAAGACTCAACTATCATTGAGGTAAGTGATAAACAGAGTCTGAGAAAAGCAAAACAACCCACAGTCCCTGGCAGGTAGAAATGAGTGAAGAAAAGTTCTCAGATTGTATCACAGCAGATTTTCAAAGTGCCCACCAAACATCAGCTTGCAGCATTTGCAAATGCCACATCTGGTCACCTATTTCCAGGCCTAATTGGGAATCACTTGGGATACTGAGATGTGGGTATTAAAATGTTTTTGAAGTTTATTCTGTATTTCTGCTTAAAAACAGCTGCGTCGGCTTGCAAAGTCAGCATTTGCATATTGTTGAGTGTGTGGAAAGCCACTCTTTCCAGCTCATCTTGAAGGGTTCTAGAGACAAATGCTATGTGCATGTTGTGAATGCACATTCTGCCAGTGTTTAGGAGGCAGGAGGCTGTCACTTCACTTTATACCACAACTAATCAACGCTCAGGTGGGAATTAAAATGGTTAGAGTTTGCTATTAAGAAGACATGAGTGGGTAGATAACTTTGATCTTGGAGTCTGCTTAGCCCTGGCTAGGAACGCCATTAAAAACATCCTGTTTTGGAATTTCAAACTGTATATATTTTTTTAAAGCAATCACAATCTCCCTCTTTTACCCCCTGCCAAATCAGACAAGAACCAGCACTGTCAAACTCCAGAGATAAAGTCTTGTTCCTTAACAAAGCTTGCAGCTATGGAAGCAAAATTTGTGGGATAGTTTCATTTAAACAAGTTTCAAACCACTTGCAAAATGCAAATGCACAGCACCACAGTAGGCAATGCTAAATACAGACTGATCCTTCTTCCCTAAAAATACCAGCAGGTAACAGCTGTATCCTTTCCTACAGGCAGATATGAGGGAACTGATGGTGTGAAGACAGCCCACCAGAGCCTCAATGACTTCATTAGTGCAATGGCTTTAGCCCAAAGCAGCAGGGTCATTGCACTCAGTGGATTTTGCAGCATTTTGCAGCAGCCAAGCCAGGGTGAAGCACAGGTAGACCAAAGCAAGTGTTTTCTGTTTCAGCTTCATTAGAACTCTTGAATGTTTTCAGGGCCATTCAGCAAGAACTCCCTCTGATAATCTCCCTGTTGCTCAGCAAAATCTGTCTTTTGATCACATGCTTTTTCCAGGTGAGCTCAGTGGAGCATAGGAGATATGGGGTAGAGGGAGAGAAGGAAGGACCAAAGAGGGCACAAGTGAATACATCTGAGAGGTAATTCCTTGTGAAATGCTCTGTATTCGACTCTCTTCATCCCTCCTATTTCCTTTAGCTTCTACAATAGAATTCTGTTAAGCCTTGTGGAACCATTATTAACTTTATAGATTAAGATTTTCCAGTGCCAAGCACAGGATACGACAGTAATTGGTGCTTGTAAAAGGACACCCAGTCAAAAACTTGTATTGCTAGAATAAAGTGCACTTTCAAATTCCATCAGTTCTATTTGTGGAAATGTTACACATGGAGTTGTTGTACAAGACAATCTATTCTTTTTAATCTCCAACCTCTAAACTTCCAATTTCATTTTCATACTATATAGAGACTCAAGGGACGTTCTGTTTTACATGTAGTCTGTAAATTGTTTGAGGCATGGGCAATTTCTTTGGGTCTCCTTGTAGTGCAGTCAGCTGTACAAGGTTGAGCACTACAGCTTTTACAAACACCGTGACAAAATAACAGAGCAGTGAACATCTTGCTTGAGAGTTAAAAAGTCCAGTCAGGAATCAGATCAAGCAGGCAATTAGGAAAAGTTTCTAAGGGTAGTCACATCCCTGCCCTGGCAGTACAGGGAACCCATCCCTGCACAAAAAGCAGCTTGCAAATCTAGAAAGTATAAAGTAGTTGTGAATATTTCCCTTAACTAATCCAGTGACACGAGGGCAGCATTTGCTCACTTGAGCATAACGTGGCACTTCAGATCTGCACCCCTAAGCAGAGCAGGAGGTTGGCATGTCAGCCTCACCCAGCAAACATCTGAATAACTAAAGAGACACTGCTCATCACTGCACAGATCACCATTTGGAAACAAAAATCTGTCTTTTCTGCTCAGTCCGTGCTGTTTTCTAAGCAACACTGATGAGTGAATTAAACATCAAAGTAATGAAATATTCGCTGATAATGCTAAATAATGTCCAAATTCAGCAACATGCTATAGCCAACTGCATCACTACTGAGTGTGCAGTTCCTGAAAGAAGTATTAATAAATATTGTGAGCTTTCTCCAAAGAAGTTTTTTCCATCATAGTGATATGACCATGTTTCCAGAGCAATTTATGACCGCAGTCTTTATGTTATCACTTCCACTGATCCTGTAATTGCTCCTCAGCCTCCAGTGCAGAATTGTACCTGTAATCCTTCTCAGGCTGTTCAATCTGTGTGACACGAGCTGGGAGGCTGTCAAGACATGCCAAAGGTTTTACCCTTTCACACACATGGAAGCAAGGGACAGTTTTTTCCTGAAACTGAGGAATGCCTGAGTGGAGGAACCAGCAGCAGCATAAAAGCAGCTGAGACAGCTCCAGAGGCTCAGTCAAAGCAGCCAACATACTGCAGGCAGCAAGTAACATTTAAAAGGCTTTTGAGAAAATAGCTGCAGTTTCAGCTACCACATCAACTCAATAACCCCCTACACAGCCCTAAAACACATGAAATAAAATATTTTTCTTACAGTGTGCCAGGAAAAGAACTGAAACAACTATCAGAAGGAGGGTGCACCTTCCTTAGCAATTTATTTTGTAGTATCAATACTTTTCTGACACAAACCTCCTCCCTGTCTACTTTTTAAGTAGTTTTAGTTTGTGCTTTGCCTGACCCCGGCTGGATCTTCCTCAGAGAAGCCCCTGTGGAAGCTACACACCAGCAAACCTAACAGTCAGGCAAAGACCATGACTGCAATATGCCATGTCCCAGGCTGCAAACTCAGACTTTGAAATAAGATTACCAGCCTAGCCCTAGGTGGCACAAATGATCACTGGGGATGACAGGTCCTTGAACTGTACTGCTTTGCTCCACAACAGCTCTTGTTGTGCTAAATGGATTGCTATTGCAGATACACTCTGGGGATGCTACAGGAAAATACTTCACAACAATTATTTGAATCTTCAGAAATTACTCCTGAGGGCTACTCTCAGACCTGTGTCTCCAGCACATCCCTCCAGTATTGTCTGGCTACTCTGATCTCCTGCACTGACATTTCTGTTAACCCTTTGATGCTGAACTTATGTTTCTAGTTAAGAGAACTTGACTTTTTCTGTCAAGCTAGAGAGTAAAGATTAGCATTCTAGGACTTTAAAAATACATTTTAACTCTAGATATGAAAATCCACATTACAAAACAATCTTGTTCTTCCACCAAGTGACCCCAGGAAGCTCTGCATTCTGGAACTGATGTCCAGAGAAACAGATCTTAGAGACAAATGTCTAAATGCAAGAGCTTCTTGAGGAAGTCATGATTTTGCTTCAGATTAGGGCAGATGGAGTCATAAAATGCCTCTCTAGAGTCAGTCTCTTTGATAACCTCGCTTTTTATCCTCAGAATAAAGGCAGATTTTTTTTGGGGGGGTGGGGGTTTCACTTATCCCCCACACTCTCTGGTCTAAAACCAAATCAGATTTCCAAAGACAAACTGCTTCTCCTCTACACCCTAAACACCTTAAAATTTCATTTCCCCACCTACAATAAACTCTACACATCTTAACTCAATAACTGAAGCTTGATTGTCAAAGAAAAGAGAATATATAGTACATTAACATTTTAAAGATACAGCTCCTAAGTTTAGAGCTTCTATAATAATGTTTTTATTCTAAAAAATAGTCTAAAGACAATAGCCAAATCACACGTCCTTGTTTTGGCAGGAATGGATAAGAAAAGAGGAACTAGATCCTTCAGAAAAAAAAAAAAAGGAGAAAAATCTGATTGAAGAAAGCTCTGGTGTTCCTGATTTTTGCTTACTAAGAGTAGGAGTTTGGGACACATTCATCCTTCCCTTTTATTATGCTTCCAGGAAGAGCAGCTCAGTTCCTCCATTTACACTACGGCTCATGCATCTTTTTTTCCTCTGAAATTTGATATATTTATGCATAATTATTTTTCCAATCAAAATAACCAGTTAGAACTGCTAACTCAGAATTCAGTCATATACCCCAAAAAGAAAACAGATTAGTATTTATGTACCTATGTTTCTGCAGCACCTGTGACTCTTAAACAAAGCCTAGACCCCCTCCTTTGCGCTATCTGGTGCAAACACCCAAAACCAGAGTGTGTTCTTGTCCCCAAGGGGTTGCAAACTAAATGTCAGACAGGAGACAGCAGGTGGGAAATACAGTGGAAAGTGCATGTGCATCACAGAAAGGCTTCCTTAAGGCACAAAAAACATGTCTGCTAATCATTTTCTGAGCAGCATGTAGCTTCTTGGAACAAAATCAGATCACTCCTTCTCAAGACACAAGGAGGTGGCTCTTTCCTGCAGAACACCACTGTTCACCTTTCCCAAGGATAACCACCTGGGGCAGTGATAATGGAAAGGTTGTGTGCATACAGGTAGAAATAAACTGCTGCAGAAAGGTAGAAATGCCTACATTTCAGGGCTAGAAATGCCCACCACCATTTATAAACAGGCAGGTTCTTGTCATCACGTCAGGCCCCGCTTCTAATGTCACCCCTCACCATCCTGCTGCTCCCTCCAAGCCCAGTTCCTGTCACTAGGCTAAGCAGGTAGTGGGCAAGGGATGTTTAGGTTCAGGATGGCTCATTAAGTCAGGGCAGAAATTACAGGAGCTTGCATAACAGCATAGAGGATTTTATGGTGTGTTGATTCTTGCATTGGAAAAGGTATTGATCAAGGGCTGTGGAAAATGCTTTAAGTGCAGTGGATGTAATATCAAGTGCAATTTTCTTGGAGAAAATATGGAGGATTGTATATTAAAGCCATATTTTGGAAGCCTTTTCTTCCTACCTTTTAACTCATCTGCAGCATCCCTTGCCATGCCAGGAAAACCGTGAACTTTGTTCTCTGAGCCCTCAAGTGGAGAATTTGCCTTTTTCCTTTTAACTTATCTTCCCTAATATTTTGTATGCTTTCCTGATGAAAAGCTTGTCAAAGGTGAATTTACAGACAGCCTGACCAAATCAGCTTTCCAGATACACCTCACATGAACAATGTCTCATTACAACAGCAGTGCCTATTTGCACACAGGAAAGAAAGGCTCCCGTTTCAAGCTGGATGTGGACAGCATACCCATGTCTTAAGCAGCTGTGCACAACCACTAATCCACAGCAAGCAAATAGTCCAGGCAACACACTGATCTTCTCTTCTTGCTTAAAATATAGCACCCCCAAAAATACAGCACATGTTTTGAGTGCAGCAATCATCAGGTACCTGTGAGCTGATCCTCAGAGAGAAATGTGTCATTTCCTATGCTGTGTATTCAGGGAGGTTAAGATTAAAAATGTGCAGAAGAGAAAGGGAAGAATCAAACTCAACCTCTACCTGTAGTATGGAGTAAAGCAAGTAGAAATAACACTCCTTAAGATTGCTTCCTCATCATTCATTATAATAAAATCTCTTTTGAGGAGGAAATTATTCTAGCTTCTTTGAGCTATGACTGAGAATGTGTAAGTGGCATCTCTGCGCCTTTCTTTCAAAGCCCTGATTCTCAAGATAATTTATCTTTTTTTGAAGATTTAGTGGTACTCAATAGTATTGGTAAGACTGTTTATGAATCTCAGAATAAATTGAAACACAAGCTTACAAACAATAATAAGTGATTGGACAGTCCCTTGACACTGCACCAAAACACAAATGTTCCTTTTCAGGAATATTTCTTACCTATCAAACCCACTTGCTTACCCTTACCTATCTTCTTTAGAACCTCAGCTTTCTAGCAGACATAAATCTTTCTTGCAATGTAAATTTACAAGCAGTTATCTCAGTACCTATCGTGCTTACTTACTCATTGCTACTTTCCTCCTTTCGTCCCACAGCTGTAACCAAGCACAAAAAGCCTTAACTAACTCAAACTTATAGCCTCCCAATTCCCATAATACACTGGAACACCAATATACAAGTCTGCTTTCTTAAGTGCTTTTTCATTTTTAGTGACAAAGTTGTTTTGTAAGGGAAGGGGATGCGCTAGTTTGGAGTTAAGATTACAGTGAGTCTTGTAGGTTCTTTTAAGATTCAACACTTCAAATTAGTGTGAAGGGAGTGAGCTAAGGGATGGTAGAAAGCAAAAGGACAAGTAGCTCTTCAGCTCAGCTGTAAGATGTTAAGAGATGAAAAGCCTAATCTTGATTTTAGGGTAACAAGTAGTTTTATAAATAGGTAGCAACTTATTTTGAGACTCTTGTGGTTTAGGCTAGAACCTACCTATATACTGGTTACTACTGGGAGGTCTTTCCTAGCAGCAGAGTAATCAACAGTCTTATTTTTAGAGACTCCTTGTGCTGCCTAGTCTCCTCTAAAGCCCTAATATATTGCTGCAAGACAGAGGTTGGGCTGGGCTTCTCACAGTTTCCTATAAGGAGAGTGTCAATATTTGTAGTGAGGGTGCACCTGTGATTGTTTAAGAATTGGTATTTAGAGTTTAGAGAAGGGTCTCTATGTTTAGGGAATTAAAATGTTCATCAGGGCTTATTTCTACTGGTACTTCTTATTAGGTTTGTTCTCTTCTTGCAGTTTCTGTTTGCAAAAGGAGTCCCAGGGGTCTTTGTCAGGAATATTGTTCCCTGTGGAGGGGCTGAGGACTGGTTTTCAAGCCTAGCAGGTCCATTTCTTATACATAAGGCAAAATGCTTTGCTCAGCCCTTTTTACTCTTGCTGGTCTCTGGTTGCACCTGACAGAACCCTGGGAATCTCCATGGTATTTCCTGTATTATTTAGCTTCAAGTGTGCGAGGGCAAATGCTGGAACAGAGAGACTGGATAATACTCCTTTTCTCTGGGTTTGAACCCAAGAGTTTCTGCAGTTCATCTTGTGTGTTTAGGTTTGGTAGATGTCCACACAATTCTCAATTTTTATGATTTCTTCACAGCAAAAAACTTAATGTGGGAGAGAAACATAATGAGCCAAGAAGCCATAATTTTTATTACATATGTGCCACTTGGGAGGGATGGATCACTTATGACCAGGTTATTTAGAGGAAGAGGAGGGTAGAACAACAAACAGAAAACCACAGCTTAATGTAATTGAAGTGACTCTGCACAGACAGAAGGAGAAACTATACTTGTATCTTGCTAAACAATAAGTCTAAACATCCATAGCAAACACTTTTTGGGGACAGGAATTTTCTGTGGTCTGTGGAGGATTGGCCTGAAGGAGTATAGAATACTGTACCTGCCTCTCACATGTGGTGTAAAGCTTAATAAATAGTTGCAAGATGATTGAAGATTCTGGCAGGAAAGGGGCTATTACAAATCTGGAGTGCTATTATCAATCTAACACACTAAAAATATTAATTTCATTGCCTCTGATAAAATGTCTTGTTAATGAGCTATTTCACAAATGTCTAAATTAATCCCATGGAAAATGATTTATGGTCAGGTTTCCAAAGAAACAAACTCTCCCTTAAGGAGCAAGGTTCTTAAGTTCTGCTGTAACTTTAAGAATTCTTTTTTCCTTCTGCCAAAACAACCTAAAAACAGCAGTTCCACTAATGTTAATAGAAATATGATGAGTAAAACTATCTAGGGACCTTTAAGTTCTTTAATGCTACATCCCAGTGCATGCCTGTGGTTTGCTGTGTCCTGTAGTTTGCCATGTTTAATGTCCTGCTCAAACTTATTGCAATATTGAATATTGACCAGTTTCAAAATACTCCAAATGTATTATTTATGACATCAAATGCTTTTTATAAAATACAAGGCAAATCCTAGAGACAACCTCCATTATTGCCTTGTGTCTGCAAGGCAAATATCTCACTTTAAATCAATGGACGTTATATTCTATTTTAAGACAGTTTTGTAGATCATTCCTTGTGTGGTTGTTGAATTCACTGTCCAAGAGAAACCAGAGAAACAGTTTGTTTTGGCAAGTGCTGTTCATCTTTTATGTTTCAGTCCCCCCCGTTACGTTGTTTGACTGTCTATATAGTATTATAGCAATGGTCCTGCAGCTGAACAGGAGGCTGAGACAAACAGTCCTTTCTCTCATGTGGTAAAACACCACTTCTCAGAGTCTCAGAAAACCCATAAACTCCATGACCAAAACATTTTTATGTTTTTAAGGAGATTTCTGTGTCCTGGCTGATCATTCATTATGTATTTTGGATGTTCCCCATGCTTTGACTGATACAACGATTCTTCAAAAGAGATTTGCTCAAAGTTGTTGTCTAACATAACCAAAGGTAATATTGGAGTAGTGTGATACCCTGACATTTGAACTGAAACATGACTTGGAAAACTTGAACAGCATATTCTGAGATCCAGTATAAGACTGCAAGGAATAAATATGTGTATTTTCATGCTGGAATAACTTTGCCACAAATAGGTAGTTGTTACTTACTAATCCTTTGAATGGTTTGTTAGTGCATGGTCCACAGAAATTAAAGAATAGCTTGTAAACATGCATAATTCTCCATATTCTGTTCAAAAGTTAAACCACTGTCAGTTGAGAAAAGAAGCCTTTTGTTAATTGGTGGCAGATAAATACTTACGTTTCACACCGGAGAAGAATTAGGTGTTAATAATTTCCTAGGGTTAGAGTTATTTTAGAGAAAACATTGGGAGTAATGCAAGAGAAGTAATATATGAAAATTGAAAATCTACTGCTCTGTCTTATGGTACGGCCATGAAATATGGTGTGGGTTAATGCATTTGCTTGCACTTCTCAGCTGTGACAACGTCACAAGACTTTTGCCTTCAGAGCTGGAAAAGAATGGAGCTAAAACTCATAGCTAACCACCCACAAACAGAAGAGAATTGGTTCCCTAATACAGAGTATTTGTTTTCAGTGTTTCTGCTTTCAGTGGGAGAGTGTCATTTCTGTAAAGCTTCATTTTAGATATTTTGCAGCAGGAGGGCTGTGACTCTGCGCTGCCTTACCTGGACTTCAGCATATTACCTCTGTTTGGCAAGTGAGGAAGTCAAGAAATCTGCTTTACATGTTTCTTTTGTTTTGGGAAGAGGTGTTTCCTCTCTTTTACCCAGAAATATCTTAATGACTCCTAAAAAGAGTTTGGATAAAGTAGCCACTTGAGGGAGTTTCCGTCTTGCAAGTGAAAGATGGAATGTTCCTGTACCCATCAGTAGGTTAGAGAACAAGGTGTCAGGGCTGTTCTTTTCTACATATTGGATTACTGAGGACCTTGCAGACAAATGGAGTGTAGTCCAGAGGGCAATAGCAGTAAAATGATAAAGGACTTGGAAAATGGAAATTGCAAGGGTGATAAAGGGGATGGAACATGTAGCACTTAGGAGATATAACTGTCTATACATACATAAAGGGATATTACAGAGGAGAGAGACTAATTATTCTCTCGACTCATCAAGGACAGAACAAGGCTAATAGATTTAGGATGTTGCTGGGAAAATGTCATTTGTACATTAGGAAATACTTTGAGTAGAAGAACAATCAGGACAACGTATGATGCTCTGGAGTGGCTTTGGGTTGGATTTCCACCACTGACCCTGTTCAACTGTAAGGCTAGACATCAGGCTGGTGTCATGGATCTTGCTGTACCTTAAAGTCTACTACAAGCAAAAGGTCCTGCAAACCTTCATGTAGGAGGGCAATCCTCATAAAGCCTGATTTTTTTCATGATTAAGAGTTGCCAAATGCCTTAATGAACTTTAATGGTTTGTATGATGTATCAGCCCCTTTCCAAAGAAGAAAATTCACAGGTAGTAATTGTTTAGACAAATTGCAAAGCATGTAAATTGTGGATTTTCCCCTATCAAAATCCAAAACTACTTGTCTCTTGTCCATGAAAAACCTGATTCAGTATATCTTCCATCTTCTATATGAATGTTAAGCTTCGGTTTACATGT
>WAAE01005195.1:0-25451 GCA_013400495.1 Nicator chloris | reverse complement strand
GCCTTTTCCAACCTTAATAATGATTCTATGGCTGTATGATACAAAGCAAGCAGTAACACCCATCTTCTTTTTAAGCTACTATAAATTCTTCTCGAGGTAAGTTCTACTGATATTGAGCTAACAGCTAATTGTACCAGATATAAATGATGACTACAGAAAATCTAACCAAATCCACTAAATATACCTTAGGTAACTATCTAGAACAATGCTTGACAGAGCAAGGAAAGCTCTTCAGAAAGGTCTAAGAGGGAAATAACACCTCTGAAAACACCAGTATTTACTAGTACTTGTTTCACTTGGGAAGACCTAATTATAAACACTAGGTTTTCCCTTTCTTTCAGTAGATTCTGCTATCCCTTGAAACCTGCCACAAGTATTCAATAAATATTATGTTATTAATTCCCAGGGGCAGGGGGAAGGGAAAAACAATGTGTTAATCGTTTCACAAACCATACATTTTTATTTCCTCTTGAGAATATACAAAAGTTGAATATATGCTTTTTGGTCAATTTTCAATAACAGTCTTCTCCAACATACACTATTTTCCTTGGAAAAAGTATCCCTAGAATATAAATAATGCCATAATGCCTTTTGCACTCTGTATTTGGGGGGGTATTTTGGAGACAGTTTGATGGTGAGACAGCAATGGGAGTTAACATATATGATTAAAATGTTGTTGATATATCTCACAATAAAAAAAAAAATTCATTATCAAAAAAAGATATTTCAATTATCAAAAAATTAATTAACCCTCTGGTGAAACTGCAGAAGATGCTTTTTGAGGATCAAAAATCAGTGAAAATTCATACAGTTTGTCAAAATATCCCTGTGGATGAAGATGAAGTATAGGTACATGTCTGAATAAAGTCTCCTTCTTGATCTTGTCCTCGCATATTCCTAAACGTCCTGGTTTAGGGCTTAGCCATTTACATCATGGTATTGGATGCTCTTCTCAGTCCATTTATTTACATCTGTTTTTAAAGAAGAGCAGCCCTCTGAAACATTGTTTAATTTTTTTTTTCTGATCATATCGTTTAGCCTAAGATAAGCTATCAAACCCTCCCTCAAAAACCTGTTCCCCCTCTCCCCCTAAAAAAAGAAATTCTCTGAAATTTAAAAAATATCCTAAGAATGACACCTGGTGCCAAAACACTTCTGAACACTCACTCTGTCAGAAACATTCCTTCATATATTAATATCACAGTATGTCTTTTAAACACCATATTTATATTAAGAAAAAAAATCACAATAATTGCTTTCTTTAAATCTATATAAAAATAATTACAGCAGGTAGAGTCAGAAATAGCTAGTGGATCACCCACCAGTTATCACTCTGCCAGTATTTCAGTTTGCTCTTCTGAATGTTACATGCTGTCCAGACCCAATGGTGTAATGCAGAAATCTTCACGGTAATTATCACATCCTTTTGAGAGTTCCAGTGCATACAGTCTTTGCCATCTCTTAGTACTTCAGTTTTATTGTTTTACACTGCTAACCACTTCAATTTCCCTTGATTTTTGAAATTTTGATTTTCTATTTAGATCTAGATTATAGGTATTCTAGTCAACAAAAGAAATTAGGGAAAACACCTAGTATCACCTTGCTTTCTGAGGAGAATACAGATTTAACTAATGTTATCAAACCACTAATTTTGGGCCTTATTTTCAGACAGCAACAGACTGTGAAAATAAGTCACAGATGTTCATCACTTGATATAATGTTTTTATTTTATTAGACAACAATACCTGTATTACTCACTGATGGTTCACAGTTTCAGATTAAATTTTTAAGAGAAACATTCTGTCTTGATGTTGAATGAGGCACAATCTGCCTCCCTGCCTCAGCTGTGGTTATTGTGAAATTACCACAATATTTTGCAAATAATTATGGTGAGCAAGATGCTTCTGTATCCTCCTTTTGAATTTTAACACCAGATATCTTTAAAGTAGCTCCTGATGACCAAAGCCATGTTGAGTTCCATGGTGGCAGGTGCTGAACAAAAACATAGCAAGTAACTAGGCAACGTTGATAATGTCCAGATAAATTCGCTGGGGGGAGGGGGCGGGGCAGGGATCCAATCTGTGCTGTGTTGAATTCTAGAAGTATTTTCAAGTATTAAATGAGTAATAGTTGTGCACGTTTTACAACACGGTTTTGCTAATTTGAGAAAATGCTATAAAAACAATGTAATCCTTTCTCCAACCAAATAAAATATCCTTTTACTACCCATCCCAGTGACAACAGTGTAGGTAAATACTACTTTGGCATTTGGCATGACCTAAAGATTAACAAGACTAAGCCTCCTTACTTTGCCCAATTTTCAATCAATCTGTACATATTATAGATTGGATTACTTACCCAGAGCTCCACAAGGTGTGTTTTAGATTGTGACTTAGTATTCTCTATTGTTAACAAATTTTGCTACACTATACTTTTTTTGAAAATGACACATTGTTCTATATTTTCCTTTTATCTTGTGTTTTGATCTAAAATGGCATCCTAGAACATTGGAAATCCATACATTAAAATGTTATTTGAATCATAACAAGTTCGTATTGTTTCTAACATTGACTTTTTTTGAATCTTGACACTTCTCCAAAAACAGTTTGAATAATTATTTTTTAGCTCAAAACAACAAAGTTTCCAATCCAAGTTTTGTTTCCAATCTAGAGGTACTAAAGGGTTGCTGCCCAGCAGCCTTAATTTTTACAGAAATTAAAATTAATTCAGTAAATTATGGAAGGGAGGAAGGATATCAAACATAATCAAAAGCTGTTTCGGTCAATTTAATTGCTGGATTGCTTTTCAGGTCTGTCCACTTTGTCTGTGTCTCATCCCTATTCACCCTTGTCTGCTTCCAGTAAAAACTGAAAGCAATAGCTAAATACTTCAGTATAGTCAACACCTTTCTTAGTGCTAATTACACTTAGAGATCAATGACGGCTTTCAAAATGTTGACAGCTCATGGATAAATCAATTTGACTTTTCCATTCATTCCCAGGAAGTTACCTCAGGAAAATCTTTGGAGTCATTAATAACAAACATTCTACAAAACAGCCAGAGATTTTTACCTTGATACTTGGTCAGTACATGCTGATCAAATTGAGATTCAAAAAGTTTCAGGCAGTATCAGTGAATTAATTACGTATTACATAGGTCAGTTTTTATATGTTGTTTGTTTTTATCATTTATTTACATAATGATCATGGTTAATGGTAAAATTTTTGTTAAGCAATTAGTATTTCAACAAAAAGAGGTAGCATTTCAGTTTACACTTTAATGAACTGATATGATAAATTACATGTTCCAGTAATTAAATAAATTTCCCTATTACAGACTTAATATCACTTCATCACTATTTGATTTGTGGCAATCGTGAAGACAAATATCACCACCACTGGTTATAAATATTAATTGCACAATATCTCACACTTCTAGTTAGCTGGAGTTTGGCTGACATTGAATTAATTTTCTTCTTAGTCACTGGTACAGTGCTGTGTTTTGGATTCAGCTGGAGTCATACAAGAGTAATGCTGGTAGCACGCTGATGTTTTAGCTGTTGCTGAGCAGTGCTTACCCTTAGCCAGGGACCTTTCAGTGTCCCATTCCCCATCAGTGAATCCGTACACACTGGAAAGACACTGGAAGGCAGCATGGCCAGGACAGGTGACCTGAACAGGTCAAAGGGATGTTCCACACCACAGGACATCATGTCCAGGATGTAAACTGTGGGGAGCTGGCCAGGAGGGGCTGACTGCTGCTGGGGGATGGGCTGGGCATTGGTCAGCAGCTGGTGAGCAATTGTACTGTGCATCACTTGTTTCTCTTGGGGCTTATTCCTCTCTCTCCTTTTCATCATGATGATTATTAGTAGTAAGATTTGCAGTAGCAGTAGTAGTAGTAGTAGTTGTTCTGTAATAATATTTTATTTTGTTTCAATTATTAAGCTGTTCTTATGTCATAACAAGAATTCACTTTTCATTTATTCTGATTTTCCTCTCCATCAGGGGAATGGGGAGCGAGGGGTGACCAAGCAGCTGTGCAGTGCTTCGTTGTCCACTGGGGTTAGACCACCATGCCAGCTAATCATTATTTTTGAATCTTACCTCCTGAATTCTTCAAACTTTTTTACTAGTTAGATAAAAATTACAGCCATTTCAAGATAGTTCTTTCTTTCTGTTTAGGTAGTTTATATATTGTGTTTTAGCTCTCTCTTTTTGCTGCACATCTCACAAGCTTTACTCTCATGCCACTGAAGCTCTCTCCTTGAAGCTGGAGTGAAGGCATTCCGAGCAGAGGGATATTGGCTGAGGAAATCACTCCCTCTGCTGGATATTCGAGCCTCTTGCTCTTACTGCAATCTCAATCCAGTGTTTATCAAATGGATTTCAACTGAGGGTTTACATTTCCCTATTTGTTGGTGGCCCACAGAAACCACAGGCAGTAGTCATCTCATAGGTATATATCTTTATAATCTTTGCTATAATCAGCAAAAGATATTGTCTACATATTTCAGCTCAGCTCAGAAATTAAAAGAGGGAGAGAGAGAGAGATGTCTAATGGAAAGAGAAGATACTTTGTAAATAAATCAAGGGGAAAAACACTCCCAGATGAAAAGAAAAAAATTAAAAATTGCATGCAAATAAGAAAAGGGTAGGTAAAAACCAGAACAAAAGCATATTAGCACCTTGCCAAAATAAGACATATATGTGCAAATGGAACAAAGAAAATGTTTTAAAACAGATGCTACAGAAAACACATAGAAGCTAAGCAGGTATTGCACGTAAACTGCCATTAGGTGGAACATGGAAAATGAAAAAATAAAAACCCAAATGCACATACCTACACTGGACAGCAGACTTCCAGAACCTAGAGAGGCCTACAAGAAAGTTGGAGAGGAACTTTTTACATGAGCAAGTAGTGATAGGACAAGGGGTAATGGCTTTAAAGTGAGAGTAGGCTTAGGAATTTAGGATATAAGGAAGAAATTATCTTCTCTGAGGATAGTGAGACACTGGAACCAGAAAAATTGTCAATGTCCCATTCCTGGAAGTGTTCAGGGGAGGGTTGGATGAGCCTCTGACCAACCTGGTCAAGTGGGAGGTATCCCTGTCCATGGTAGGGGGATTGGAACTAGATGACCATTGTGTACCCTCCCAGCCCAAGCCATTCTGTGATTCTGTGGCTACCCCAAGAATGTGCTTTTTGCCAGGCAAGGTGAGAAACGCATGTATCCTGTGCAGTGCATGATCCTAACTCTGCGGGACCATCAGCTTACATCACGGCTGTAATGCGCTCAGTCATTGACAATTCAGCTTCTGGGAAAAATATGAATAGCTGAAAATTCAATTTTCCTGACATCTCTATTTCAAAATTGTAATGTTAAAAATATGCCAAAGCATACATCTGATTTCCCAGTTTAGAAGACGTGCAAACATGGTAATGGACATGAGTCAGACGATATCTGATGCAGAAATAGCATCTTTAGCTCTTTTGGTCAGTGATGTGATATTTGAAGGCCTCAGCACAGATGGGTTGCTTCAGGAGGTGCCTCAGGATAATTCAGAAGCATCCAGAGAAGTGTCACATGTGCTGCCCCCACACAGTGAATACTCAGAAAGAGAAAATTTTAGGGCAGGCACATGTCTAGGAGGGAGAACTCCAGTCCACAAATTTCTCCAGCTGTTCTCGTGGAGTGCTACAAATACTAATACACTCTCCCTGCCAACTTGACAAAGGTGGGGAATGTGATTCTTCGACACATCAGTAGTTTCAAACTGAAAGAGAGTCAGTTTAGATTAGATATTATACAAAAATTTTTTACTGTGAGAATGGTGAGGCCCTGAATCAGGTTGCCTAGAGGATATGTGGCTGGAAGTGTTTAAGGTCTGGTTGGATGGTGATCTGAGCAACCTGGGCTGCTGGAAGGTATCCCTGCCCACAGCAGGAGGCTTGAAAATAGATGATCTCTAAGGTCTGTTCCAACCCAGGCTATCTGTGGTTCTATCAAGCCAGGTGATTCTGATTCTTTACTGTGAGGGTGACAGAGTAGTGGAACAGATTGTTCAGAGAGGCCATGGGGTCTCCCTTCACAGAAATATTCAAAGCCTAGCTAGATGCAATACTGTGCAGCATGTTCTAGGTGAACCTGCTTTAACAGGGTGTTAGACTAGATGACATCCAGAGGTCTTTTCCAACCCCAGCTATTCTACAACTTGGTGATTCTGTGAATAGACTCAGTTTCCCACTTATTATTTGTAGCAGGTATTTATGAACTTGGATATTTCTGGGGGCATTTAATCTGTCTAATACAATAGACTCATGGAATCATATGTTCCTGTTGGCCTACTCCTCAAGCTTGTCCAGGCCCCTCTGGATGAATTTCTGTCACTCGGGTGTGTCAATCACACCACTCAGCTTTGTGTCATCTGCAAACTTGCTGAGGGTGCACTTGGTCTCTCTCTCTCTATGCAATTGATGAAGGTATTAAACAGTCCTGGTGCCAGTACGGATCCCTAGGGGACACCAGTCACCACTGATCTCTGCACAGACAGTGAACCCGTGACCGCTACCCTTTAGATGCAACCATCCAGCCAATTCCTTATCCACTGTCCATCCATCAAGTCCAACTTGGAGAGAAGGATGTTGGGGGGTACCCTGTCAAAGGCTTTACAGAAGCCCAGATAAAGGACATCTGTACCTCTTCCCTTATCTGTTGATAGAGTCACTCCATCACAGAAAGCCAGTGGGTTGATCAGGCAGGACTTACTCTTGATGAAGCCATGCTGGCTGTCTTAAACCACATCCCTGTTGTCTATGTGCCTTAGCACAGCTTCTAGAAGGATGTTTTGTCATCTTCCCAGACACAGAAGTGATGCTGACAGGTTGGTAGCTCCTTTTATCTTTTTCAAAAATGGGTTCCATGTTTGGCTTTTTTCCACACATCCAGGACATCACCTGACTGCCATGAATTCTCAAATTCATGAGACAGGTGTGGCAAGTACATTGGCCAATTCCTTCAAGAGTCTGGGATGCACCTCATCAGGTCCCATAGACTCAAGTATGTTCAATTTCCTCAGGTGGTCTCAAACTTGACTTTCTCTAACAGCAGGTGTGACTTGGCTCCTGCAGATCCTGCCTTGAGTTCCATCCACTTGAGAGATCTGAAAAGAGACATTGACAGTGAAGGCTGAGGCAAAAAGGCTGTTGAGTACCTCAATCTTCTCCTTGTCCACCGTTACTGGATGTGTTAACACATATTTTCCTGATGGATTTATCTTCCTGTAGTAGAAATCAGTAAGGTCTTTGGATGGTTATTCCAAAAAGAAAAATCTCTTTTAAATATACAGATTTGTTATTAAAAAGGCTCTGAGTTTAAATTCTCTTTTTTCTCCAATAGAAAATGTAGATTTGAAAGTCAACACTAGTTTTGTTTTTAATAAGGGGCATATCTCTGTTATTAAAACTTGAGAAATACAGTAATTAGTTAGGGATGCTAGAGTGTCTGGATGTACAAGTGTTTGTCTTGTACCAAAGTTAATTTCTTTGGAACAGTTCCCATACTTCAAAGTTCAATAATTTTTTTTTTCGTCTGCAAAATGCATGCAAAAGTATTTTATATGTCAGGATGTGAGAAGATGCTACCACATAAAGAGATTTTAGGAATGGTTTTATTTCTCCTTTTTCCTTCACTCCCTTCCCATTTTTCTTCTTTTCTATTTCTTTCTCCTTTCTACTTTTAATCTATTTATTTTATGGTAGTCATGATAATTAGGTCAAGTTTCAAACATATCAGAAAAGACAGAAAAAGTTTCTTGAAGTTCAGTCTGCTACAGCTTTTCTGTTTCATATATTTTAAGGTTCTGCTAAAATATGTCAAGTATTGATCATCTATCAGCGCACTATAAATCCTGATATTTTTTCATATTTGGAAAATATTATAAAATATTTAATAAATAGTATAAAATGTTGTGACTAACTACTATGTATTTTCAACACTATGTGTGTCCTGAGACATGACAGGAAAGCATATTTATCATAGTATGAAACGTATTATGCATACAGCCAACTCTACTGAACTAATGAGGCTGCTTAACTTCAGGTTGCTTAGTCTATTTTAAGTCTGGGTTTGGCAAAACAAGCAGCAGTCAGGGGAGTGAAAGCAGATGGAATTAAAACTTAACTGCAGAAAACTGTTGTCTTACAGAAGAACATTTTCATTATCTTCCCTGGAACAATTTTTATCTGCAGATTTTTCCCCCACTTTTAACAGCAGATATTTTTTCTCTGCCTTGTTAAGAATTTTGACACTAAGCAAAGTTCATAGTCTCAGCATAATAAGTTTCATGATAAAATTAATGGGCATATATTTTAATATGTACACAAAAGAGGGAAATTACCTGTGATACCAAACCGCATTAGAAGTTCTGTATGATCTTTGCAATTGCTGGAATTTTCTCTGTGTATAAGAAACCCCGGAAAGAGTTCCTATTGCTCCTAAGGGACATACCTGGCCACATTTCAAAACAGCAAGTCTTCTTACTTTGTTGATCTAAAGGTAGATTTTTACACCTTCTTTCAAAATTGATGCAACAGTCAATTGCTTCAGTGAGGACAGTATCCCTGTGTTCTCACTCCTGATGAGAAGGCAGACAGGGAAGACATCCAGCTTTTGGGGACTGACAGAAGGGACAGACCACAGGATGGTACAGATCACATACCTGGGCTTTTGTGAATTCCGCATTTTTTCCCATCATCAGGTCAGAGCAAGCACCCAATCATGGCATTTCTGGATGCAAGCACTGGTTTTGAAAAACAAGATGGAAACAGCAGGTCTCTCCTTATAAAAAGCCACACAAACATTTGCAAAGACTGGGGAGATGAGAAGACAGTATGGACTGATTGCAGATTCTGTGAGTTCCCATATGTTCAGAAGCTCTTGCCAGGTTCCTGGCTAGAAAAGCTCTCTTTTCACACACCACGAAGTGCTTCTACAGCAGAGTTCCGCACAAATTTCCTTGCAACACACCCAGATTATGCTGGGAAGATGTTTACACTGAAGACCACCTTTGCTAAATCCAGAGCATTCCTGAGGAACAGTTTGGTTTAAGTCATTCCCATCTTCTGCTCAGGAGATGAAAGCAAATGGGATTGTGCCTCTGCTCTTCCCAGGATCTGAGCCCCACCCTGCCTGCCTTCCACATGCCTGGAATGGGAAGGGAGATCCTGCATCCTCATACTTGAGCCCCATAACACAGGATCAGGCCTCAGCCATTGCCAGCAGCAGGATGCAGGCTCTGCAGTCTGCTCAAGACCTCACAGACAAACTGCTCAGGCATGCTCTGCCAGGATGTGATCTGTCCAGCCTGGAGACGGGCTGCCACCAGGCTGAGCTACCATAACACTCCCTGCTGACTAGGCAGCCATGGTGCTTCTATTGTAGTCCTGCTCGCCTCATGAGAGTACAGTGACAGCTTGTTGTCCTTTGACATGGTATGCTAAACACTCTCTATTAAATTTTCTTAGGTTAACTTTTTTTTTTTTTGAGATTATGACTAAAACAGAAACAAAGGCAAAATAATTTAACTATGAATTACAAAGATAGATTTATTCACACATACTCAAAGGAAAAAGAAAGAAGGAAAAAACCCATGAAAATGTCACAAAGCACTTTTCTGTCCTTCTTTTCCTTAACAACTCAAATTCAATCTAAACATCTATGTCTAGTGTCCCACCCCCCTGCAGCTTGCCCGAACACCGCACGGGTCGTCTCTCAGTCTTTGGGAATGTTTTAAAATGCTTATTTAGCTTTCAGTGAAAATTTACTCAGTCTACACTGTTGCTAGATAAACTTAAAACTATTAAGGAAAAGAAAATGTCTACTTTCTCATGAAATCTTCATTCTTTATCTCATCTTCTTCAACTCAGCAATCTCATTGGATGAGGAGAAAAGGGCCAATAACTTATTTTCAGTCTGCAGCTTCCCATGATGTCACATGCTGCGGGGGGTGAGGACCGGGGGCTCCCAGCCTCCCCTCACCCTGCTCCATCTTCCCTTCTCACCCTCTCTGGAGCGACGGGGTGTGGGGGTGGGGAAGGGAGCTCTCTCTCGCTGTTGCCATGCCGCGGCCAAATGTCATGGTTTGACATGGTATGCTAAACGTTCTCTACTAACTTCTCTTAGGTTAACTTTTTCTTTCCTTAGTAGTTTTGAGTGTACTTTATCTAACAACAGTGTAGACTGAGTAAATTTTCACTGAAGGCTAAATAAGCATTTTAAAACATTCCCAAAGACTGAGAGAAGACCTATGCGGTGTTGGGGCAAGCCTCAGGGGGGTGGGACACTGGACATAGATGTTTAGATTGAATTTAAGTTGCTGTTAAGGGAAAGAAGGAGAGAAAAGTGCTTTGTGACATTTTCATGGGGTTTTTTTTTCTTTCTTTTTCCTTTGAGTATGTGTGAATAAATCTTTGTAATTCATAGTTAGATTGTTTTGCCTTTGTTTCTATTTTAGTCATGATCTCAAATGAAAAAAAATAGTTAACCTAAGAGAAATTAATAGAGAATGTTTAGCATACGATGTCAAACCACGACACAGCTCTACACAAAGACCAGAACAAAGTTGTACTTCTGTGCAGAAGGAAGTTTTGAGTGCAACCATATCAAGATTGCAGTGAACAGCAAAGGCTGGAAAAGAGCTTCAAGATGTCACCATAGAGTGAGGCATGGAGAAGGCCAGGTCCAGGCTCATGAGCAATGAGGCATAGCTTGGACCTGAAGGCCTCTCCATCCTGGCAAAGGACTACATGGCTGTACCTCATCCCACCAGACAGGCCTCATCAGTCTCAGGCTGCTGCAGACACATGAGGGGAAAGGTGTGCACAGCAGCTGGAGAAAGAGAAGAAAACTTCACAAGTGGGCATAGCAATACCAGCTGTACTATTTTAATGGGAGACCAAGGCTTTTCCTGCAGTTTTCATAGTTTTATATTCTTCTTTCACAAATGCCTTCAGGTCCTTAGGGGACAGCGCATTTCCCAGCTGCTGACCTGCCTCTGGTTTCACTGCTGTAGTGTTGCCAGAGGTATGACTTCCTGGAGGCGTTCTGGGGGCTGGTAGCCTTTCTCTTTGGAAGACACTTGTCTCCAGCAATGTTGATGACCTGACCCAAAAATTACTGTCTGATTTTGTAGAAAGGGCTGCAACTCACAAACAAAGGTCTCCTCACCCAGCACTGCAGATTTACTCTTTGGCCATTTACATGGCCAAAGCCACATCCCACCAGTGGCCCCATACAGCAACTGTTTCAGGGCAGCAGGGCCACAAGAATCTCTGAGCAGTCCCAGAAAATGCCTGCTGAGACATCAGGTTGGAAGACACCTATGTAAGTCCTGGGCTCTTGCCCCACTGCACCTGGTGATCCTGGTGGCTGGCAACTGATGGATCTGAGGGTGCTGTTGAGCCATCCGCAAAAATCAACTCCATGGAGTAAATGTTGGAGTTTATAGACTGCCTGAAAAGGGGGAAATTCTGTTTTCCTCATTGTCCACCACACAATGCATCCCAGGCAGAACTGGTAAAGCAAGGAGTAACATAAGCAAGATTCTATTGAGCATTGCAGCAGATGGGCGGCTCCACTCAGTCTCCACAACCATTTGTGTGTTGCAACAGGCTGGAGAAACCTGAGGACTGGGAGCTGCTCCCCTTTGCCAGCACCACACATTGCAGTGTCACACACTGCAGAACAGAGGAGACCATCGTCATTCACTGCTCCATGGAGGGGAGGAAGAAAAGCCCATGTCCCTCAGGAAGGACATTTATCTAGCTCCCCATGGCCCAAGCACTTCCCAAGCACTCCCCACACAGACAGCTCCAGGCTCTATCTATGGGGCCTAATACGTCCTGTTAGGAAGCTCAAAAACAATGGCATAGTTTACACAGAAAATGCCCTGGATTCAGCAGAAACAAAAATCTCACTTTCAGAAACTCGCAGAGGTGCTCACTACTAGATACTGATGCCCAAAAAAGGCATTTTCTGATTTTGTTTTCCCAGTCATCATCCTTAAAAATTGAAATACTTACACAAAAAAGAAATGTTAATTTTTAGGCATCTCAGATACACTTCAATGGAATATTAGGACTCTATTCAGCTGCCAGTAAATAAACTCATATGAGATGCCCTCAGGTACAAAGCCCGGCCTGTAGGTGCTGCTTTAGAGGACCATCTCATATCTGTCAGCATCATAAACAAGTGAGAATTTTAAGTAGCACTGAAGAAACATGTGTGGGTATCTCAATCAAGCCTTGTACGAAAATTGCAAAAGAGACTGAGAATACCTGTCGCAGAGACACACTAGATTCACCACACGGACTCTGACTTGAGGTCTACCACGATGACTAACTTTATTACATCACTGACTCCATATATATATAGTGTAGCAAGCAGACCAGTATGATTGGTAAGCAAGGTCAAGACCTCTCCAACCACACTGGTCAAGACACATGTCTATCAAAAGAACTCCACCCCCATGAAAGAATGTAAACTAACCATAGTTTACAGAATTGTGCGTGACAAAAGAATTTCCCAAAGGTAAACATCAGAAGGCTGAAAAAGCATGGCCACAAATACCAGCTTTCTATAGCCAAGCAGCTCTTAAATTGTTTGCAGTTTATAATGCCCATAATATAAACGACAAGATTTTTAATATATTTAAGCCTAGAGTCTTGCTCTGAGACAGTGGACACATAGCTTTTTCCTTAAGTATTTGTCCTATGGCTTAAGCCTGAAGTGAGAGTGTGACTAAACCAATTCAAAGGGA
Source organism: Nicator chloris (assembly GCA_013400495.1). Classification (NCBI taxonomy): domain Eukaryota; kingdom Metazoa; phylum Chordata; class Aves; order Passeriformes; family Pycnonotidae; genus Nicator; species Nicator chloris. The sequence goes on along the minus strand of WAAE01005195.1, from coordinate 12,633 downwards.
ATAAAAGCAACAGCAGTGTTAGTTTGTGGCACTACTGCTTCTACCCAGAGTTCAGAGTCATGGCTACATGGTTGGTTTTTCTTACTGGGAGCTTTGGTAGCATCCTGCTCAGTGCTGAAACAGAGAACACTTTAATGAATCTCACTCTACACTGACTCTGCAAGGAGCATAGGTAAAGCAGAGAGCTTCCTTTCAGCTCATCAGTATTTCGTTTTGGCAATTGAAATGGTTACTTTAACAGGCCCACTTGTTGGGATAAAACCAGAGTTTCGCATTCAAGGATTGGAGAAGGCAAAAGCAATGAGGAAAGTATTTATGTACCATCTGGTAACAGATAAACAACTAAAGTGAAAACACTATTTACTGTAGCCTCATATTATATCACATATTTTAGATTACTCTATGATAAGAATTTTGGATCTCTGTGAGATCTGTCTGGAGAATGGAGAATTCCTAGGCATCATGTTTGAGTAATAATTAAAACATTATGCACAATCAGGGATGAGTGTAGAAGGTTCTTTCGACTACAACAAAAGAGTATTTGAAGACAGAATCATGTTAGAAAGCTTCAAAGATCTCCATTTTGGTTTTGTTATGCCATCAAATTGCAGATAGCAAGTGCAACACAGAATTTGTCAGACCACAATTCTCAACTCAGAAACTGTGAAACAGAAATAATTTTCAAAAAAGTATAGCTAGAAATTATCTCAAAATTCTTTGTCCTCAACTGAAATTAGTATCTGAATGAGACTATTGTCTTCTGAGTGTAAGACAAGTAAGTTTTCCATAACTAAATATTTTAATTATATAACTGAAACTGGAACACATACATGAGCAAGCTAATTCCAGAGTAATTTAGAGACTGATTGCCCATTGATTTATTATGTACCAGGATTTTTATTTGCTAAGTTCCAGCAACTTCACAGATTAAACAGAGTTCAGAATGTCACTAAAAGGAACTAAAAATAGAATTTAATACAACATAAAAATCTTTGGAAATCACTATTTCTACAAAAATACTTTGTTCACAGTAGATATCCACTCAAACAGGTCACAGGAAATTAATATTTTCATCTGTTCTCAAGGATAATGTGATTCTTTAAGCTGAAGTGTCTTCTAAAATCAAAAATGGATTACATTGTTTTCTTCAGCAGTCAGACAAATTAATAATTCTCTCTACTTATTCCCTATTCAATATTCTTTGTAAGGAATAGGATTAAATATATTAAGCAGACATAAAAGACAAACACCGCTTAAAAGCTAAACTCAAAACAATTTTCAGTTTAACAGGATAGTAACCAGGCAAGAAGTTGGAAAAGACCCAGCCATGGACACTCACAGCCCAGAGAGCTAAAGGTGTCCTGGGCTGCACCCAGAGCAGTGTGGGCAGCAGGGCCAGGGAGGGGATTCTGCCCCTCTGCTCTGCTCTGGTCAGATCCCACCTGCAGGGCTGCATCAGCTCTGGGGTCCCAGCACAGGAAAGATGTTCTGTTGGAATGAATTCAGACCCAAGATTCAGATTTCTGCATTACCTCAGATATGAAGAAAGTCTGAGAGAGTAGGGGCTGTTCAGTCCAGAGAAGAGAAGGCTCCTGGGAGGCTTTATAGCATCTTCCAGTGCCTGTACAGGGAGGCGTACAAGAGAGCTGGAAAGGGACTTTTTACAAGAACTAGTAACAACAGCACAAGGATAACAGTTTTAAACTGAAAGTGGAGTGGTTTAGATTAGATATTAGGAAGATATTACTCACAGTGAGTGTTGTGGGTCACTGGAACAGGTTGTCCTGACACTCTGTGGATGCCCCACCCATGGGAGTGTTCAAGGCCAGGATGGATGGGGCTTTGAACAACTTATTCTCATGGGAGATGCCACTGCCTAAGGCAGGAGGGTTTGGAACCAGATGATATCTAAGGTCCTTTTCAATCCAAAGCATTTTATAGTTAATTTCTTAATATCTCAGCCTAAGAACAAGCCTGGCACATGTCATTAGCACTAATGACTGAAAGAAATTTTCACTCTTTTCTACCCATTCCTACTGAAAAGTTAAACTGATAATTCTAGAAAAGAGAAGCATTTCAAACTGCTTCATATAATACTGAAATAAAAATATATTTACAAAGATTTAATTTAGATAATGATAAAACAGAGGATGATGCTGGAGTGTTATGAAAGACTAAACTTCACCAAACACAAATTACTGTGCAGAGCTGTTCAGAACATTTAAATGATAGCAAAACTGAAAAAACCCTGAATTCCTTTATATTCCCTCTGAAGGATATAAAATATATTTTTACACTACTTAGGAAATATTATCTTCATATACATACTAAGCACTGACAAGGCAGTGCCTCTCATGGGAAAGGAAATCAAGACTAAGAACACAGAGACAGAGTCATGAGGTAGCAAATTACCAGGGATAATCTTCTTTTCACAGAAAGTGTAAAGTTAAAAATTAAATTGCCACCACCAACTTCAGTAAACTTCATATCACACAGCTGTACTTCAAGTTAGTTGGTTGGGTTTTTCTCCAATATTTTTCTTAGGAAGTTTTTCCAATAATGTCCCTGGTAGTACAACTACAACTTTTCAACAACTAAGTTTCAACAACTAACACAAGAAGTATCTTATTGGTCAGTGAATTTGGGGGTTTTTTTGTGTACATTTGCTAAGTTAGATAAGGCTGCAGTAATATTTTATTTCTTCAGTGATTACCTATTAAGAAAAACTTTTCATAGCATTTGTTTTGCTGAACTGAGTAAGCAAAGTCACTTCTGTTTTCCCATAAGCCACCCTCTATCCATTTTTATCACCTTAATATATTTATTTGTGTCTGCTCTAGCCCAGACTATTTTTTAAAAAAATTATTACTATCACTATCCATATTATTTCAAATTAAAAATTACCAGAGCATTGATATTCACCTGCATGTACTGGAAATACATCCACAGTCCAGGGCAGATTTAGTTGTTTCAGATCTACATCACACAGTCAATGCACAGACACCCTGTGATCAACTAATATACTCCATTACTTAACCTCTTTATTGCTTCAATTGAAGAGTCACCACCTGACAGCAGAACTTCTTGCCAGCAGTCTCAAAGTGTATAACCTTGTATAATATTCACCTGAATCTCATTCATTTTCCAATTCTCTAACAGCAAAGGTTGTAAAGTTAACTTTGCAAGTTCTAATCCAGCTTCAATTTAAGCAGTTTTAATTGCTGTTCAACATTCTAAAAAAATATATCATCTGTTGATCAATAGTTTTTGATTCCTTTCTGTTGTTTTCTATTTCTTGAACATCTGTTGAAAATACTGCTTCAAGTAACTATCCATTTCATTCTCACATTATTTCTGAAAGTATTTTCCTTGCTTACATATAAATTCTTGGGATTTTAAAGAAATTTAATTCAATTTCAGGTATCTTCCCCAAATTCAGATTGGCTGAATTTCTTTAGCTTATCTAAGCTCACTTTACAAGTCAAGCACTTAAGTTGAAGACATATTTTTGTTTTTCTTTACAGAAAACTAAACAGAACCAACTAAATTAAAAGCCCTGATCTAAATTTACAATGACTGGCTTAATAGTATTATTTACACAAATTAAATATAACATAGTACAAAACCCCCTTCAAAGGGTTGTTAGTACAATTTTATGTCTGTTTAGTGAAAAACATTTAAGCTCGTCCTTGAAGATCCCCGACATTTCCTTTCTGACGTAAGCTCCACAACTCTTTGGGCATAGACATGTTTTTCTCCATCCTGTATGTTCCCATAGATCACAAATTCTCTGAAACCATGCCAATATGGAGGAAAAAAACCCCAGCACTTTATTTTCAGCTGGATAACTAGTATGTTCTCCCAGGTTAAGGGAAATGTGGGATAAATCTCTTTTCTGTATAACTAGTTTCCCTTCCAGGAACTGGTTTCAACAGCTGATAAGCAAAAAAGTTCAGTGACTCACTATATTTGCAGTACATTTTTTTTCTGTTTTCTTTTGTCTTCTCTCAAAATAGCAGGATTCCTTGACCAGCAAGATTGTGAAGCACAGAAAGAATCCCTACATTTAACATAGCTCTTGATTCCATTATAGGGAATAAGCAACCACAAATTCAGAAAACTATATTAAGAATTATTTTATTAGATCTAGTCCTATGTGACTTAAAAAATATTTTCCCTAGCTATAATCCAGCCTATCATCACAACTTTAGATGGATTTGATTTTTTTTCAAAAAGAAGCAAAAGCAAATGTCTTATAGGAGTATGACAAAATTTACAAATCAAATATAAACCATAATCTTCAAGTAAAAGGGTATGAAATGTCATTTTCTTACAATTTACCTTGTAATAGGAAAATATTTTGAACAGTGTGCTGAATTGAAAGTCAGGCTGTATTCTGAATAGGATAATAATACACAAATATATAATCTCCATACAGTAAAAATGTTATGCTTGATGGTTATTGTAGTGCGTAGTGCTAACAAAGTTTATGCAACAATTAATCCTACAGTGAAGGGTGAAGGAGGCCAGTGTTGCTCTTTGGGCTTCTGCTGATACAATGTTGTTCAAATATGCAAGATGTTTAAAAGGGGGGGAAAAGGGGGAAGGGGAAGGACAAACAAACCACAACCAACAAACAAAACCAAACCAAAAACCCCAACAAATGTTGGTAACAAAGGTAACCAACAAAGGTAATGGCAAAGATTATTTTCCTTCTGTGCCTAGTATTAAGTCCCAAAAGTTCTAACCAGCAATTTCTATTTCTTCATTCTTTTCTCCTAGTACTTCCTTTCTGGCCATTTTCTAAGATATTTTACTCCAGAACACATGACCAAATAATAGCTATGCAGGTCTTTGAGATGACCCCACATAATGGAGCAGCCTAATGGGTTGAAGAACAAGGGTTTACAGACTGGGCTAATGCCTTGGGTAGTCATTAGTGCACTGTGGAATAGCTGCAGAAAACGTAATTTCTTGTACTGAAGAATTATTTTGGTAAAGACAGAAATTCTACAGGAATGACAATAAGATCATCCCTTCCCTTAAGCAGTTATATCAACACAATTGGAATGGGAATGACATATTCTGGGTGTGATTACTGGAATACATGACCACTTGTTAGAGGTTCTCATAGAGTACCTGTGAGCTGGATACAGTCTCCATTGTCATAGACATAGAACCAGAATGTGCCACTGTCTATACATCAATCACTACTGTGCTTCAGTGTTCAATGATCCACTGCAGAGCTTCAATGCACTCTTCCCGAGTCCTGATCAATGCCTCAGAGCAGCAAAGACACTTGCTGGTTTCTGACTTAATGTGTTCATTTGGCACTGATACTTGAACTCCCACCATAGACTTAAGGGGCTATCCCAGCAAAAGGCATTCATATATAGCCTGCCTTGGAATTAACTATTGCATCATGCCACATCATGATGGCACAAGCCATCAGCACAATTCATCACATCACAATTCATCCTCTCTAGCCTTTCAAAGTCCAGCTGCCCAGTGATAGACAAACATTTTCTATAAGATAATCAATACACACAGTATTAACCACACAGTACAGGTGAATGGCTCTGAATATAGTCTTGTAGCCAGCAACAAAGTTTCATTTTTCCTCATTCCATTTGCTGTTGCTGTGACATGAGCCATATGGCCCTTTTCATTTCTTACCCCTAGTGCCACCTTCATGACTATTTCTCTTTATCTGTGGGATTCCATTGAATTCAAGTAGTTCAACCCTACCTCCTACTTTTATTGAAGCAAATGAGATGAAAAAATTTAAAACACCTCTCTCTTAATATTTTCAACATTATTTTATGTTGGAAGTTGAGGCCTGAAATGTCTTAAATTCATTATTTTAATCTGTATTTTATTTCTTCTGTTCATCTATTTTGTGTGTTTCTCTAAAGTTTTATCAATTAAAATGTGCCTTATAAACTGCAATTCTTTACGACTGATAAATATTGCTTTTCCTAATAGTCATTTTAGTCTAAATTTGAGTATACTGTAGTACACTAAATTATTTGAAAATAACAGTCTGTTTCTTCTACATGTAGTTACTGTACCGTACATGGCAGAGTAAAACAATATAAGTATTAGGAGCATCCGACTTGTGATGCTCTTTACTGGGTCTACACTAAGAAAGAAAAAGTAGCAATGTTGTGTTGTGCTGAGTGGTTTGTTCTGTATCCCCCTGAGTTTGTGGTTTGTCCCTTGTTGTACGCTCCCCAGTTGGTGCCAATCTCCCTTATCCCTCCCTCTATTCTGGCACCTTCCCTGTCATTCTGGTTCGTCCACCCCTTAGTGCTGTGCCAGTCACCTTGACCCTCCTCCCTTCGTCTAGAAGGTTCTCGGAGGAGCGTCGAGTGATTGGCCAGCTGAGGGGAGTCCCTCCCTCAGTTATCACTGAGTGGTTGTTGTACCTTTCCCTCATTCCCTTTGCCACTCCCCGTTATTTCCCTATTGGACCGAGACCTATTCCACGCCCATTCTCCACCCCCAGTTAAAATCCCTTGCACTTCTTTGTTCAGGGTTTTTAGAGTCCTTTCCCCCTGAGAGTAGTAGCTTCTCGGAGCTGCTACAATAAACTCAGCTTATAAAGGATTCTGAGAGTCGCGTCCTTAATTCCACTGAAAGGCATCCAGCGAGTCTTTGTCCTCCAGGGAGGGAAGCCAGCTAGGCGGATGTCCCTAGCTGCATCCTTAACCCTCCTAGCCTAACCAGGCAGGCGGTGGAGGGTGGACCCCCTGCCGTGGCAGTGCCTCAAGGAGCTAGCCGAGGCGAACCACACTAGAGCGGGGGCTCTAGGAGAAGGCACAGCCACATAGCAATTAGCACAACATCTTATGCTGTAATGTCATGCAGTGCGCTTTGGTGGCCATGAGAGCCCAGGTTTTACTGTGAGCCCTAAATTATCCAAAACTGCTACCTGGTAACATAAACTTGTCTTGATCTGCAGGGATTGTATATTGAAATGCAAGAAAGGTCACCGAAATTACATGTCATAAATAGTACAAAGCCTGAAATGGAGGTTTCAGTTTTCCAAATCACCTCCACAAGCAAAGAAATGAACAGACTCTAATTTAATTTTCCTCAGCAATCTTCCAACCTTTCTTGCTCTCACATTGCTTTAAAATTGTTCCTTTCCCAGGTTTGAAGATTGTCATTAGCGTTTGTATCTTCAGCAGATTGTCAGCCACGAGCACGTATCTGCTCCTGGTCAAGTCACAGTGTCACCGCAATGGACCAAACCCCACGAAGGTGCAAAAGAGGCCACATGGATGGAAGTCGCCAGCTCATTTCTCTGGGGTGCCGTGGCACAGACGCTCACTGGCCGGGGGCCGCTGTGTCGCCCTTCGTGCCATGGAGCCCCGCGTGATGTGCAGCAACTTCCTACACCGATTCATAAGTGAACTTCATTCCCTCGCTCCATTTCATTTAGTGCTTCCTCCTTTCTCTTGCTGCACATTAGGACAGTCGGGGGCTGCTGAGGACACCCAGCCTAGCAGGTGACGGCCGGAGGGCGCTCACCGGTCCATGCGAGGTCCCTGGCCTCGCTCTGTGCGAGTACAATCTCTGGGTTTGGGTTTATTCCTCAGGCCTGAGGGAACGCAGTTTCTGTCCCAGTGCCCATTGAAAAGTTTTCGGTCATCCCCTTAACCGTAATTCCCTCTGCCTCTCTTCTCCCCGGTCGCAGCTTGACGCCGGCGCTGACCCCACCCCGCTCCATCTCTGCCAGTGAGGAGACGAGGAGACGTGCCAGCCTCTGGGCTCGGCGCGGCGCAGCCTGGCGCGGGCATTGCCATCGTCCCCGCGGCAGTAGGGCCGGCCCCGCCAGCGCCGAGGGTCCCCGCCGGCCGCAGCAGCCGCCTGGGCGGCCCGGGCTGCCGCCGTGTGCCTTCCGAGGGCAGGGGCCGCGCTGGCGGAGCGCTTTCCGCCGCCGTTTGTCTCCCATCTCTTCCCGTTCGCGAGAGCAGCTGCTGCTGCGCAACCCCTTCCCCGCCTGCCCCGTCGCTCCAGTGCCGTCGCCTCCTCCTCGCAGCCTCGCACGGCGCGGCCCGGTGAGCTGAGCGGGGCCGGGGCGGCGGGAGGCGCCGCAGCCGCCCGTGGGGCCGAGGCGGGCCCGGGCCAGGGGGCGCGGGGTGCGCGGGGTGAGCGCGGCGGTGCAGACACCCGCCCGGAGCCGGGGAAGAGGCCAGGCTGTCGGTCCGCGGGTGAGCCCGGCGCCCGCCTGAGAGGCAGACCCGTGCCCTCCTGCCCGGGGTTAACTCGGCGGGGCCGCCGCCGGCCCTCAGCATCCGGTGCGCCCGGTCGGGCCGGGGTGGAGGCAGCGGCTGTGGCAATGCTCAGCCTGGTGTTCCGCGCCGTGCTGTGACAGGGGCACCCTGTTCTTGCTTGTTTCCTTCTTTAGTTTGTGCAACAGCTAGTGACTGTAAGTGTAAGAGCATCAAACAGGCAGGTCTGATCTCGGGATCTCTTGGAAATACGAGATTACACTCCGATCCGTGGTCTTCCAGTGACCCGCCAGGTCTGTTCCCTGGCCAAGCCATTTACACACTCCATATCCTAGCTGTGCCGAGGAAAACCTGCTGACTTAAGGAGCATGCAGTAAGGGGTCTAGCAAGTCAAGAAATATGTTGCAAGTAATAAATAACACTTTTTTTTTTTTTTTTTTAAACTTCCTTCTACTTACATGGTTTAGTCTTGCTACAAAAGGAAGTATCACACAGGCCACCCTCTGACATCAACTAGTCAGCACTGTTATTAACTTCAGGATACAGAAGCTGATCACACAGTGGCTGAACTGGTAGAAGAGTTCATAGACAAGACGATGTACAGAAGCAGATGATCTTTCTGCCTCTCTTCTTTGGCAGCCTGGAGACAGTTCTCTAAATTTTCTTTTCTGTCTCCTCATCTTAAGTGCTATTTTATTGAGAAACATTGCTGAAGGGGGTTTTTTAAAGCATTTCTTTAATCAGAAATACTTTGGAGGCCAGAAACTAGCAGCAAGTTTTTGAGTGTACCCTAATCTCTTCCGTGGTTGTTTCCCTGTCTGGTAAAGTATCAGTTCCTCCTTTTCTGGGAGCAAGAACTTGGGATATGGACTCTTGTTGGCTAGGACAGCTCATTTAACTTTTCTCTGTCATCTTCCTACAAAGCTGACACTCTTCTAATTTTTTTCAAGACTCTCAATAACTATTGCTGAAGTTTCAGTGCCCTAGTTCCTTGCTGCAACCTAATTATTATTGTAATTTTCACAGCAGCAATATTCTGAAGGGGTCACGGGTTATTTTTGAAGAAAAGACATTGGTAACTGTTCGTGCTGCTACACTAATTTTCTCCTTTTATGTATTTGTGAATGAAGGGCAAGTTAGTTGAAATCCTAGACCAGATTTCAACAGACATTTAGGGGATTGTGTTTGAGAACTTATGAGAATTTTTAATTGGAGTTGTACTTCATGTTTTTTAGCAATCTTTTTGAAGACAGAATGACCAAAATGTAATACATTATACAATTCAGATTTTATAAGAAACTTAGCTATAAATAGACATTCTTTATTTTATATTCCTTGAAAATTTATGTAATCTGTCTAGTCTCCTCAGCTGGTAAAACTTCAGTGAGTTCTGTATCCAGAACTTGCATTCAGCAAGAACAGCTGACCCATTTGAAGGAGTTCACAAAACAGCAGTGACAGCTGGAGATCAAGAAAGCATTATCTCTGAGGAAAAAGAGAAAGATTTATTTAGTTCAAAGAGAAGACTGAAGGGGAGCTAGTATGTAATAAGTGTTTAAAGTTGTAAAATCTTCTGCACACAAGAAAAGGAGCAATTTTGTTCTCTGTATTCACAGCAAATAAGGTAAATTACAAGAAAATGCCATTTACGTATTAGGGGAAAATTTAATAATAAAAGAAAAAGAGACAATGAAATAGTTCAAGAAGGCTGCGAAATCTTCATCAAAGGTCTCTAAGAGAAGATTAGACCAATGATTTCCAAGAAAGGAAACTGAGACTGATTTGGAAAGGAAGTCTTACGATTCTGCTACTGATTTTACTAGGACTAAATAATAGAAAAGGGTTTGAAGGTCATCAGACAAAAACCATGGAAGAATATAGGCTTTTTAAGACTCTGATACATCTGCATGCTATTTTGGTGGCAAACATGAGCTCACACAAAGCAACTGACCTGAAAGCAGTAGAGCCACAACACACATGACTTAGTACTAAGATGAAAAGGCCTACTCTGGGCCTAACACTATTTTTGGAGTTCGAATGAAAAACTTTTATGTAGGCCCTTTTTGCTGAAGGAGAACAAGATGCCTTTTAATAGTTTTACATGCAGACCAAGACAAATGAAACATAGGAAAATATATCCAAAACACTAAGGTTAAACTGCATTTAACAAAAAACCCAAAACTTCAAAATCCTGTGTTCATATGCATTTATTTGAACTTATGTGCAAAACAGAGTAAAAGTGAATGCTGATGTGATAAATGAGAAACATAATGTGTGTAGAAGCCTCTGCAATGGGTTAACGTGCATCTGTAGAGTTTCTTCTGTCCTTTGTAAGAACTGCAAAAGACACACACATGCAGATTTTTAATACACCTACAGGAATTTTACTTTTTAAATACTCCTAGGCCAGAAGAACACTTAAGCCTGCTGTACCATAATATTAAAAAAAGTATCCACTTGAGTTGGATTTTTTCCATGTAGTTCACTCTCAGTACTCTTGGTTACACAAAATACAACTCATGCTTATGTGTGTTATTACGCATATACTATGCACTCATTTCTGTTATATAAGTGTAATTTTAAATAAAGGGTATATGCTGAACTAAGAAGAACCTTTCAAAGGGTATAACTAACTAAACAAAATAAATAAATAAAAGACCATTTATTTTGCAGTAAATCTTGGAAGATGTTACATAGATGAGAAGGATGTTTACATCAGTCAAATGCCAGTGATCCTTAGGGAGCCTTTGTCTGCATGACTTGAACCTTGTCTTTTAAATATAGCAAGCGCATTTATTCATCAGTCTTTTAGTTGATTGTTGAGAGGTCTATCACCAAGTGGTTTTTGCTCTGCTCCAGTCATCAGCTTCAGATGAACCAGCTGTTCAACAGATAACAAAACATCCTCTTCTCTAAGGGGAACAGAATGTATGTAGAGCCTTAAATATATCATTTGGATAAAAAAAAATACAGCATAATAAGTGATGCAAGGTATATATCACCTCATTCAATAAGGTATTTGAGTAGATGATGATATGGCTGTACCTAGAAAGAATGTCTGAGCTAGCTGCATGGAAAATGTCTTTCACTCCATCCTGGTTGATCTTAGATTTGAGGCTCTCACTGAACTGTTATAAAATTAAATTCATTCTAGAAATGTGTTATGAATTTGTGAAGAATAAATTAATTAGAACAGGTTTAAAGTGTCTGAATGATACAAAGAAATTTGTAATTGATAATCATTCTCTCAATACCCTGTAGTGCCTAATGTTATAACAGCAAAATGATACAAAGTACTTACGAAAATTATCAGAAAACAAATTTACTTTTTAAAAAAAGAAATCATTCATAAACAGGTGCATTACTTTATACATTCCACTTTTAAAATATGTCTGATACAGAAAGTAGCAGCACTGACATGTGGGTTAGTAAAACCTAAGTTTAAGTTAAGTAAAAACTGAATTTCTGCTTAAGTCAAATCATTTGAATCATTCCATTTTTGTCATGAACAAGACAGCTTACTAGTATAAGTTCTTAGTTTTTATGTGTCTCTTGCATGATCTTTTGCTTGGCTGTCTTAAGATTTGTTAATGGACCCTTTACAAAAATTCATTATAACTGTGATATTACAAGAAAATATTTAATGTTTGCCTTAATTTCATTTTTTTAAGCTGAGAGTAGATGTGATTGGTAAAAACTCCATGTACACTTGAGCTCGGAGTCTGCAGTATGTACACACATTTCTGCTTGTCCTTGTCAAACTATATTTCAGATCTTTACTTTTGTAGAGAAGTAAAAAAATGTGAATGAATGGAGACCTCAGATGTAAATAAAAGACAGTAAGTAACCTCTCTGTGTGTTTCATTGTCTTTGATTAAATCAAAAAACAAGGCAGAAAAAGGAAAGGTAGAAGAAATGGGGGAAAAGCAAAAGTCTGTATGTTTCAACAAGGCAAACTGCTCTTCAGATAGGCTGTAGTGAAGACCTCAAAGTTTCTTTAGTTAGTGAAAACTAAAAAAAATTAAATGTCAAAATAGTTGCAAAATCAGATATTTGGACTCTGAAACTTTTGACACTGATTTTTAGTTTTATATTACAGCATGCGCATCAGTGAGTGCTTTGCACTTTAGCACTCTGAGTAGGCGTAACTCTAGTATAGGTCTTGAGTTGCCATGTAGATGAAAAAGATTGTCTTTTTTTTTTTTTAATGTAGCTAGCACAAGGGGGTAAAAACATAAATACTTCAAAAGAAGAGTTGGGGATCTTTGGAGAAAACATGACAAAAAGGAAAGACTTTGGAACAAGCTAGAGAAGACCAGAGAGACAATCAGGATGCAGCAAGATGCGAAAACAGAAAAATAGAATATTTGTCTTGTCCTTCTGGTTGTCTTAA